>JBBPFP010000039.1:2143504-2156579 GCA_037974795.1 Kaempferia galanga | reverse complement strand
AGGGCAAAACTGTACCTACAAAATTAGGGCAAAATAGTACATTCAAATCAGTCGTCGAGGGCGGAGCTTGGAGCTTGGGTCATCAAGGGTTGAGGGCGGGGCCTCGGAGCTGGAAAACGTAGTAGGAGTTGGAGCCTTGGGTTGTCGACGGCATGCTGCTCGGAGCTTTGGAGGGCGGAAACCAAGATGGTTGGGTTGGGTTCAGACGTCGTCGAAGCTTGGGTCACCGTGTGAGGGTTGCAGGATGGGTGGTGAGAGGTCACAGGTCGGTCGGAGGTTGTTCGATCGATGATGGGTCATTGCGGGTCGTCATGTTGCATTTTGCATTTTGAAATGGGTCGCATGACTTTCTTTCAGAGAAGTTTGAGGGTAAATAAAATGATATCCAAAGTGTGTGGTTTTAAACGAGATAAAGAGGGGATCAAAGTAGGCAATCCAAGAGATCCGAAACTGGTACTACAAACTCTAAGAGAATAACATATGCATATTTGAAAATATTTTTTTACTACAATATACAAATTATGTCAAATGTTAAGTTTTTTTAACCACGCTCTGAAATTCAATTCAGGAATGATTGAGTCAACTTTCTACTCCTGCGATTCAATTGGAACCTTTGGAGAATTTAAAATCCTAGTCATACAATCGGTTCGCTGTCAGGTAGGGATTCTGAGAATGCATGAAAGAATATTTGCATACTCAGTGCGGTCAAGAAGAAGAATTTTTTTTTTCTTAAAAAATAAATCTTCCGTTCATATCAAATTCAAAGTCACAAATTTTATAGCTTCCAACAAAAATTAACAAATGCAAAATTATTGAGTTGGGTAAATTCAAAGTGACATGTTGTCACAACTCTCTCTCTCTCTCTCTCTCTCTCTCAGACACGCGTAACCGTTGCATCTGTGCAATCTGGGTGTGGGTCCGAAACAGTGGCTGCAGTATCCAAAACATGCTGAATCATGAGCGTCAAGCTCTGGTAAGACGACCCGCCTGGTGCCATCGTCTTCTTCGCCTCGATGGCCAGTTGCTTCGCCCTTTGTCTTATCGCCTGCGCCTCGTTTCCTTCATCCATCACCGCCTCAATCGCCAGTTCCACGTCATCTCGTGAGATCAAGCCCTCGCTCTCCCTCGATACAAAAGGCATCTTCATTTGGGGCTTTAGCGACACGCCGGTCCGCAGAACCTTCACCACCAAATTCTCGTTCAGGAACTGGTCCGTTAGGTGTGGCCACGTGATCATGGGAATTCCGAAGGACACCGCCTCCAGCGTCGAGTTCCAGCCGCAGTGCGTTAGGAATGCCCCCACGGAGGGGTGCGAAAGTATCATCACCTGCGGCGCCCACCCCTTCAGTATCAGCCCTCGCGACCTCGTCCGCTCCTCCAACTCCGGCAGCCATTTCTCCACCTCCGGCGATATGTCCCACTGCTTGATCACCCAAATGAACGGCCGGTTGGACGCCTCCAAGCCAGCTCCGATCTCCAAGGTGTGTGAGGGGCTATTCGTGGAGATCGTGCCGAAGTTGACATAGATGACGGAAGCCGTGTCCTTGGCGTCGAGCCAATTGGAAATCCGCTCCGCCTCTTCGGCTACAGGCTTGTTGCCGCGAAAGATTGCGTCTTCGGGTTCCTTGTTGCGGAGGCTCACCGGTCCGATATGCCATATCGTCTTGCCGAGAGCCCTCTGGTAGAGGTCGAGGAAGGGAGCCTCCAACTCACGGAAGGTGTTGATGATCAACCCATCGGCCGTGGCTTCGGCCTCCGTTATCTGTTCTAGATATTTCTCCCACCCGGGGTAGTCAAAGAACCTCAAAGCCTGCACTCTGACCACCTCTATTTTCTGAGGCAAGCCGGGGACGAAGAAGGGCTGGAAGATGTCGCCGGGAACATCTCCGGAGGACGCGTATTCGTGAACATTGCGGCTGCAGAGGAGGAAGAAGCAGGAGGGCCCGTGGAAAATGAAGCGGAGCAGGCCTAGCTCGCTCGCGACGTCCCTCGTCCAGGGAATGCACGAGTCAGAGACGAGGCACGTTGGCTTGGGCCGCTGCTTGCGAAGGTAGGCAACCAATGGCTCGGTCAGCATGCTCGCCGCCAGGAAGAACTTTTCATAACTCTCGGAGTCGATGACGAGGTCAACGTTCTCGCAGCCCTCCGGTAGGCCGACCTCGGCGCAGGGGAAGCTGAGTTCAGCAAGGCGGATGACGAGGCCATCAGAGTTGGCGCGATCGACGAAGGACTTGATTCGGGCAGAGTTGACTGGAGTGGTGACGATGGTGACGAGGGCCCCGCGGGCGGCGAGGAGGCAGGCCAGGTCGACCATGGGGATCATGTGGCCCTGCGCGAAGAGCGGCACCAGCACGAAGTGAGGCTTCTGTTGCCCGCTGCTGGGCTCGATGATATTGATCATATTTTTAGTCATTTTCCTGAGAATTGAATCTGCGTCGCGATTGAATTGCACGGGCGACTAGGTATATATATCCCTCCTCCAATGATTCACCAAAATAGAAGACTAGAGAATAATCAATCTCGTATTATTAAAAATTTATTTAAAAAAAGTTTACATTGTAAATATAGCATATAATTATATTTTTTAATATAAATTATGATAGTACTAATTGTAATATTAATTGCATATTGATTTATGGTTGAAATTAATTATGGCTAATATTTTTATTACTATATTTGTTGTAATAAACTATTTTATTAAAGAATGAGGTTGTTTATCGAGGTTCTAGAACCCTAAGTAATAGCCTCGAGGTAACAACACATAGGTACTGTTTGGTAGAGTTTTTACTTATAGAGGTACTTATAAAAGTGATTTTTACCGAGATTATTTTAAAATTCATGAGAAGCTAAAATATAGAGTGTTTTGAATAGAAGTCAAAAACTGATACAAAGTAAATTTTGAGTATTTAATGAATAATTACTTTCAAATTTAATTTTTAAGTTAAATAACAATAATATCCTTAATAAATATTTTAAATATCGTATAAAAAATAATTTTTTTATAATGAAATTTTTAAAAAATATATAAAATTAATAAATATAAAATATAAAAAATGATAAAATTTATATAAATACACAAAAATATGTATTAAAAAATTTAGAAATGTAAATTATATAAAATATAAAATACTATTAGGTTAAAAGCGTGGTGGTAATTATATAAAATAATAAATTTATTAAGGGTATAAATATTAATTTTTAATTTTAGATCATAGATAAAAAAATAGAAGTAAGAAAAAATATCAAATTCTTATTTTTTTTTAACTTTTGAATAAAAGTTATTGAAACTGAAATAAAATTTTAGATTCCCAACTACTAAAAGTATTTTTCTACCGCTAGAATTTAAAAAATACTTTTAAAAGCTCTGACACATACTGTTATAGAAAGATGTTAAATTATATATTTATAATTCAATTTTTAATTATGATATATTTATAAAATTAATTTTTTTTAAATAAAATATGTAATCGCAATTTATAGACCGTCCATCGCTTTCTAATTTATTCGAGAAAACTCGATACCAGGCACGATGGTACTCGTTCATTATGTTTTTTTAGAAGGTAAAGATAAAAAAAAAATAGTTGTTAGTTCAATTGTAACAAAATAAGAGAGATATTATAGTAACTAAAAGAATGCCGTCTATATATATATAATCTTATTTTTTTCAAACCCTTCCTCTGCTGACATTTGAGGTATTAAAATATGTTCATATTACTCTGGATAGGTATACGGCGAATTGAAGTCCTTGTCTAATTCAGTTTTTTTTTTTAAAAAATTATATTGAATAAAAAATACACAATAAAAATGGATATCATTAATTGTTTTGATATTTTTAAGACTTACTATCAAACAATTATATATACAGAACGTATCACCACGGATCGTTCGTTGTAGAACGGTCAACAGGTTTAAATGCTGCCATGCTGGCGCCTCAATTTTTGTTTTTAATTTTTTAAAAAAATAAAAAATCTTAAATTTTAAACCTTATATATATTCCATCAACACTTAAAATTTTATTTTAAATTTATTTTTATTTGAATTAACTGTTAAATTCTAGAAGTAAAATTTAATTGACTTAATTTTAGAGCTCAAAAAAATAAATATATTATTAGACATCCTAAATATATACTCTATAAGCACCTAAATTTTTATTTTAAATTTTTTAGCTTGAGCACTGTAACTCAACCCTTAAAGCCTAAAGGCAAATCTAATTGGCTTAACTCCGGAGCTAAAAAAACTTTAAAAGTAAAAAATAATAATAATAAACCCCCAATGAATTGAGGTGCCTAGATTCAATCGAGGCGCCTCAACCACTATCACCGATGTAGTCCACAAGACCTCGCTCGCAAGGTAGCAATATATATAGAGATAGCACTAATATCTGTGCATCGCATAGTGTGTGATTGTGTGCGCGTAGGATATTAGTCACGTTTTTATTATTTTTAAATTTGAATTAAAAAAATAATATTTCTTTAAATATAAAGCCTAAATACATTACTATACCAAACTATACCCGTAAACGTTTAAAATTTTTTCATTTAATCTACAGGTTAAACACCATAACCTAATTGGGAAGTTTGAACCCTATGAGTAGAGAGTTAAAAAAGAAAAATAGATTTTACCTTTAGAGTTTAGGCTTCCTAATTGGGTTATAATATTAAGTTAAAAGAAAAAATAAAAATGAAAATATTTTAGACATTTACGGGTTATAATAATATATTTAGGATTTATATTTAAGAAAATAATAAATTTTTAATCCGAATTTAAAAAAATTAAAAAAAAACTCGTTGATGATATCCTGCGCACGCAGTCGCGCACTTACACACAAGATATATATATGGAAGATAAGGTAGGGCCCCTAGAGTCGAGTCAGAGTTAAGGGAGACACTGAGGTGACAATCTAAGTTAAGGAAGACCAAGTCAGTCAGTCAGGCGACCTATACCAAGGACAGTCGAAGCTTTCTCATCCTATCAGCCTCACTTACCCGGTTTGGTGCCTAACACATCTATTGTCAATAGATCAAGTATGAGAGGATGTGCCTCATACTTTATGAATGGTAGAAGCTTCTAAAGCTTATCAACTGTAGATATGGTGCACTTAATCGAGGAAAAGTGTTAGAGCGTCAGAGGTGTAGGTTTTTAAGGAAGTATATTGATACTCGTTCAAAGGCGAAAACTTGTACTGTAAGTGGGGTCTTCATCCACAAGCATAGGTACACAAGATACATCCATAATTTTCACACACTCTACTATTTTTCCTTTCGTTTATAGTGAGTCACTGACTTAAGCTTTAGAGTACCTGTGTTGGGACCCTTTCCTTGGTCCGGTATCTAACATTTTTCACTTATGAACGGATCTTTGGTGTGCAGATTGACTGATCTTAGAGCATTTTTCCTTCGAAGTCTTCAGAGGGTCAACTCGAATGATACATCGACACCATGTATCCCAATAACTATTCTTCCCATTTTTCAATAAGATCATATTTGGCGCCGTCTATAAGAACCTCTCCTGCATCTGAGATGCAAGGATGGAAGAAGCCGATGGTTCACCATGGTTACGCTGTTGTAAGAAGAGTTGGACTTGGTCGTGACTGCCCGATCCCAAAGAATGATACAACAATAACAAGTAGTAGTTATCAACGCTTTGCCAAACTACCTACCTGCATCTGTGACTGGACTATGCACTGAGTTGAGGAGCTGACCGTTTTAACAGATAAACAAATTGACAAAGTTTTCCTTCTCCTTTCAATGAAATATACATGTCTATATATTTACATCATCCAAGCTAAAATAAGAATGACAATTATTTGGACTAAAATAAGAAGGACTAAAATAAGAAAGAAAGTTAATGACAATAATTGCGTCATTAATTCTGCACGATTCTAGTCTAAATCAATTCTTATTTCTTGATATGCTAACACTCCCCCTTAAACTCAAGGTGGAATAGCAGAAACCAACTTGAGTTTATGAAGTAAACGATTAAACCGTCCAGGAAGATGAGCTTTAGTGAAAAAATCTGCAGTTTGGTCTTCAGAAGAAACAGAAACAAGTTGTAAAGTGCCACGTTGCAAATGTTGTCGAACAAAATGACAGTCATTCTCAATGTGTTTAGTTCGTTCATGAAAGACATCATTATGAGCAATTTGAATCGCACTATGATTGTCACAATGCAAATTAGTAGGAGAGGAGTGTGTAACACCCATATCTTCAAGTAACCAACGAAGCCAAAGTAATTCTGAAGTAGTGTCTGCAAGAGCTCGATATTCAGATTCTGTACTGGATCGAGATGTGACTGTTTGCTTCTTACTGCGCCATGAAATGAGTGAGTCCCCCAGAAAAAAACAGTAACCAGTTGTAGACCGACGATCAGTAGGATCGCCAGCCCAATCAGCATCAGAATATCCAGACAAGATTAATGAGGAATGAGCAGAAAAATGGAGTCCATGAAAAAGCGTTCCCTTGACATATCGCAGGATACGAAGAACCGCTGTAAAATGAATGGTTCGTGGAGCAGACATGAACTGACTGACTATGTGCACAGCATACGCAATATCAGGGCGAGTCACTGTAAGATAAACCAGACTACCGACAAGTTGTCGATACAAAGTAGAATTAGGAAGAAGTGTGCCATCAAATGGAGTTAACTTAACATTGGTGTCCAATGGTGTAGATACAGTAGATGAATCTGTGATTCCAGATCTAGAAAGTAAATCAGATGCATATTTTGCTTGAGACAAATAGTAACCGTCCGAATCAGAGGTTACTTCAATACCAAGGAAATAGCTGAGAGATCCCAAATCTTTCATCTCAAACTGTTGACTGAGATAATTCTGTAAATCAGAAATGACCGAAGAATCATCACCTGTAAGAATCATATCATCCACATAAAGTAGCAAAAGAACAACTCCCTTATTAGTACGGCGAGTAAATAATGCAGAATCATGAGAACTGGACGTAAAACCTAATTGTGCGACAGTGGCACTGAACTTTGCAAACCATGCACGAGGAGCTTGCTTAAGACCATATAGAGCACGTCGTAGAAGGCAAACTTTCTGTGGAGGATGAGAATACCCAGATGGCGGATTCATGTAAATTTCTTCTTCTAAATCTCCATTCAGAAAAGCATTTTTAACATCCATTTGGAAAAGAGGCCAATGTTTAACTGCAGCAACAGCTAAAAGACTTCGGACAGAAGTCAATCGAGCAACAGGAGCAAATGTTTCTTCATAGTCAATGCCATATTCCTGAGTATAACCTTTAGCAACTAAACGTGCTTTATAACGTTCAACAGAACCATCAGAGTGAGTTTTAATTTTGTAGATCCATTTACATCCAATAGGAGTTTTACCTAGAGGGAGATCAACTAAATCCCAAGTATGAGTTTTCTCTAAAGCGTGAAGTTCTTCAGACATTGCTTGCTGCCAAAGTGGATCAGCACTAGCCTCTCGGTAAGAGTGAGGTTCGTGCAAAGAGACAATAGTAGAAAAACAATTATAATCTCTAAGGTGATGAGGAGTTTCTCTTACCCGACTGGAGCGACGAAGTGGAGGAACAGAATCTTCAGAGGAGGCAGATTCTAGAGATGCAGGTGTAGTGGAGGGATCAGACACAATAAGCTCATCAGAAGAACCTGTAGTCGGGGATGGAAATAATTCTAGTGAAGAGTCAGTGAAGAATGGTTGAGAAGTATCAAATGAACTGTGAAATTTTGACAGTGTAGAGAACATAGTATGTTCCCAAAAAATGACATGTCTAGAAATGCGCAGTCTACCAGAAATAGGATCCCAACAACGATAACCTTTGTGTTCTGTTCCATACCCAAGAAAACAACAAAGACGAGCACGAGGTTCTAGTTTAGTGTGTTCATGCGGATTAAGGAGGACAAAGCAAGCACAACCAAAGACTTTAAGACTAGAGTAATCAGGTGCTTTGCCATACAGTTGCTCAAAAGGAGATACATTTTGAAGGATTGGAGTAGGTAGACAATTAATAGTGTAAACAGAAGTAAGAGCAGCTTCTCCCCAAAATTTTTCAGGACAAGACGCAGAAAGGAGTTGAGCACGAACAGAATCTAGTATATGACGATGTTTGCGCTCTGCTCGACCATTTTGCTGGGAGGTATGGGGACAGGATCTCTGAATAATGGTTCCTTGTTGTTTGAGAAACTGAAGAAGAATGGAATCTTGATACTCCATTGCATTGTCAGTACGAAGGATTTTTATAGGACAAGAAAATTGAGTCTTAATCATATTAGCAAAGTTAATATATGTTTGAGGTAATTCAGATCTATGTTTGAGAAAATAAATCCATGTAAACCTAGAATAGTCATCGATAAATAGAACATAATATCGATAGCCATTCACAGTGGGAGTAGGAGCAGGACCCCAAATATCAGAGTGAATTAAACCAAAAGGAGTGTCACAAATGGAGTTATTGTTATTGAAAGACAAGGCAGATTGCTTTGCTAATTGACAGTGTAAACAATCAAAAGACTCAAATTCAGAAAGCCCTAATGATCCACTAGAAATCAAGGATCGAAGTTTATTAGTAGATGCATGTCCTAGACGAAGATGCCACTGATATATCGAGGGGAAGGTTGTAGAAGCAGAGATCTTTCGTGGTACAGGAATGTGAAGAGATGTAAGCTCAAATAATCTTCCCACCTTGCGTCCCGTTCCAAGAATCTGACCCGTCTGAAGGTCCTGAACCTGACAACCAAGAGGAGAAAAAAGAATAGTAAGACCAAGATCGCACAATTGACCAACAGAGACTAAGTTTAAAGCTAAATTAGGAACAAAATAAGTATCGGGAAGAGACAAAGTAGAAGTATTAACTGTTCCAGTATGAGAGATGGACATACAACTACCATTAGCAGTTTGGATAGTGGGAAGAGAACTAGTTGGAGTCGGTTTATCCAATAGAGACAATTGAGCAGTCATATGATTACAACAAGCAGAATCAAGGAGCCAAGAATTACCTGGAGTGACAGATAAGGCAGTGGAGGAAGGAGAATAGGAAGGTATCACCTGTTTGAGAATAGCTTCAAGATCACCAACAGTAACAAAGGGAGAAGAGGGCTCATTTGAGGGAGCAGCAGCAACAACAACAGAAGAACCAGACTTTAAGGAATACTTGGATTTTGTCCAATCTCCTTTAGGACGTGATGGGCGAGTTGGACAATTTTCCAAAATGTGTCCATGTTTATGACAATATCTACACTCAACGGTTGGGCAATTAGCAAATGTATGGTCAGAGCTGCGACAATTCTTGCATAAGACAGAGCTTGATGTTGAGCGGGGCTGAGTGATGGCAAGAGCAACTTCTGATAAATGAGGCTTGACTAAACAGAGACGAGTTTCTTCAAACAAAATTTCTTTAACAGCAGTATCCAAGGTGGGTAGTGGATCACGATGTAGCAGAGCAGCACGCACTGATTCATATTCAGGACGAAGGGCCATCAGGACTTGAATAAGATGAAGATGATCATCACTGATTTTGGCTTGAGTCAACTGATTCCATATAGGTTGCACAATGGCGAGAAAATCATTTACTGATTGTCCTGACTCTTGCTTGAGAGTATTAAGAGTGGTGAGCAGTTGATAATAGTGTGCTAGACCAGTAGTTTTGTATCGATTTGCCAAGAAATCCCAAATATCCTTTGCAGTATCAAAATCAGCAAACTGAATATGAATCGATGAAATAGAAGTGTTGCAAAACCAAGTAATAATTTGATGATTTTTGCTATCCCAATCCTCAAGACGTTCAATACTTAGCATTATTTTCATTTATATTACAAATTGGTTCAACAATATCACCAATAATAATACGCTAGAGTTTTTGCCCAATTAAAAAAACTTTTAATGTGTTGAGACCATAATGTATAATTAGAACCATTCATAATTGTACTAATAGGGTAAAAAATTTAAGATTTGTTCATATCAATTAGCCTAAATAGACATAGGCACAGATAACTTTTAATGAATCATAGTGAACTAGAAATAAATTGACTAACCAGAGCTATCAATCGGGTTATAAATCAATTGTGACAAAGGCGATAGGGACATGCTAAAACTAATTGAGATAATCTTAGTAAACCAGGGCAGAAGCAAATTAACAACATACAGATTTAATTTGTAAGGCTCTGATACCATATTAATTGATAATATTTTCTTTCAGTCAATTCATTTAATAGAGGAGTATACATCTCTATATAATTATATCATCTAAGCTAAAATAAGAATGATAATCATCTAGGCTAAAATAAGAAGTAAAATCAATGATAATAATTACACCATTTAAGTTTGTACAATTCTAATCTAACCTCAATTAGAATTTTTCTTTGCTAATGTGTGATCCTCCTTAATCTACTTGAACTTTCCTTTGCTTAACCTCAGTTAGGGCTTTCCTTGCCATCGTATGATCCCTCTTGATACACTTGGACTTCCCTTTGCCTAACATCTAGTTAGGAGTTTCTATTATCTAATCTTCAGTTAAGATTTCTCATTGCCTAACCTCCAGTTAAGACTTCTAATTACTTAACATTCAATTAGAACTTCCCTAGATAAGTATTCTTTCCTCCCTCGACTTACTCGACTTTTCTCTCATGTATTGTCAAACATTGAAACTCAAGTTCAGTCAAACTAGTCAACCTTGACCTAAGGACGATTGTACCAACAAAGACTTCCTTTGCTAAACATTCAGTTAACCTTGATCTGTCGAGATTTCCCATTACCTAATATACAGTCAAACTTGACCTACCAGGACTTTCATGATCATTATGTGTCCAATCCTCCATGATCCACTTGGACTTTTTATCTCATATCAACTCTATATTGGACTTCCGATCATTAAGTGTCTGATCAATCTTGACCCACTTGAATTTTTCTATTACAACCTTTTGGTTGGACTTCTGATCAAGTGCTCGGTCAACCTTGATCCACTTAGATTTTCCTCATGCTAGCTTTCCGTTGGACTTCTAACTTCTAGTCAAGTATCAAGTCAACTTTAACTTACTTAACTTCTTACTAATGTATTGATCAAACATCGAAATCCAAACTCGAGTCAACCCAAGCTTGGTCAACTTGATCAACCTTTACCCGAGGTTAATTGCACCAATATGAAATTGAAAGTTAATGTCGAATTGTGTTCATGATCTTTGAAAAATTATTCTACTATTTTTGTTATAAATCATGACATTAATTATGGTCACCTTCATTAATGTTTGTTGTTTGTTCATTACTAGCTAGCCATTAATTGCAGAGATGATGATCATGGGAACTCTAGATCACACCTACTTACAATTAATAACCACGCGCACGATCATAAGAGTTCAAAGTAAGGAGCTAAGGGCATATCTAATGTAAGGTTTACGAGAGATTTATAAAATCAAAGAAGTTCAATAAAAAGCCTTGAACTATTGTAGAGATGAGGTTTGAGGTTTGTAGTTTAAAAGCAGTAGTGAAAACTCAAACTTACTCTTTTATCTCGAAATTAATGTAATATGCATGAAACATGCAACTCATGCTATGAATTGAATAACAAAAAAACTTATTTAGAACCCTAATCATTGAAGATGTTTAAATAAGTTCTCATATTGTTGATGTGGCATATTGGTTAGGGAGTTCAAAAAAGACTTAGCTTGAAAGATCGATCTAGAGATGATGTGCCGACCAGCTCAAATGGTTGGCCCCTTAACTAGGAGCTTGGGATTCTATTCTCCTGTGCATGGAGACAAATCTAAGGTTAATATCTTGTACATTCCTTAACTAAAGATGGTCAGAGTTGGTATTGCAGACTCCAAATGGATCTTTTACTGATCAGTGATGCATTCATGTGTTGAAGCTGTACCCTACAGATGAAAATATTTAGTTTAAAGCAGAAAGCACGCAGCATTTTCCATTGTCAGTCAATCCATGCAATGGCAAGAATCTTCCTCATCACTCATTTCTTATATTATCCTTGCACTCCCTTTACTCTGCTTTTCCAGGTAGCTTTGCACTTTGCCTCATATGCTCCTCTAACCAAAATACTTAATCTCATAATTAATCCATTTTCATGCAGAACAGATCAGTTGATAAGAGCAGTACCAGTATTTAACTGCAGTAGTAATTAATTGCGTTTCAGAAATCCAAGAGACAGTGATCCTTTTAGTTGATGCCACAAATATCAACGTGTGCATTTGCTGTAGGGTTAGATGCATGGCACCTCCAGTGAAAAGCTAAAGCTGATGAAGACAAAATATTAAAGATGCAGGAGGTAGAATCCTTGGAGCTTAAGTAGTACTTTAGGGCATATTCATGCACCTATGTGGGAACTTTCACACGAGGGCCATGCATGCTTGAACTCTGCTTTTATTGAAATGCAAAAATGTTTGATATAATTTTCAGATCATCAAGTTTTATTCCATGATCATACTGATCAATTAAAAGTCCATGAAAACAATGCCCTCACACTTAGTCTGGAATACTTTATGCTAATCTAGGATTATCATATAAAGCACCAGTCAAGTTGATTCTACTTTTATAGCCCCATCAGGAGCATGATTAATGCATCATGCTGTTTTAAAAACATTTTTAATGCTTAATCCATAAAGGTTTAGTGGATGGCAGCTACTTAAAAGGTATGCCCACCATGAAGCTTATCTCTTGGTTGTAGTCCATTTAACACCTTGCTTCCTTGCTTGCTTCCTTCCTTCCTAACTTTGAGCTTGAGTGTTAGGCTTCGAATTCCTTGACAAAGAAAGAGAGGTATGACTCATTCCTTCCTCAAGAGTAATTTATCATAAATATATTTTACAAGTACACACATCTTATTGATCTCCTTGTCAACACATAGCAACAAAGAGAGAGAGAGAGAGAGAAGCATGAAGGATGGAGCTGTGAAATGATTCAGCCATGAACCTTTGCAAGGATCAGCAACAACAAGATATAATGGAGCTTTACCTTGGTTACTTTCAAAACAATATGCACCATGTAGGATCTTGGTAAGCAATTTCTACTTCTTCTTCTTCTTCCTTTTTTTTTTTTTTTGGTGTGTTCTTCTTGTTTTTAAAATAAATAAAAAAGTGAGTTTTTTTT
>JBBPFP010000039.1:2123516-2139438 GCA_037974795.1 Kaempferia galanga | reverse complement strand
GTTTAATTAGTTTCGAAATTTTCTCTCTTATAATTAGCTATTAAAAAGATAAAAAAACTAAAAATTTAAAAATAATTTTTAATTTTATTAACTTTCTTATTTTTATTTATTTTTTTAAGTTTTAAAAATAAAATTAAAAATATAGATAACTATTAGAGACAGTATAGCGGCTTAATTTCAAAATAAAATGAAATATTTTAAGACTATCAATAATTTTTTTTTATGAAAACTCATTTCTGAACTTAAAAAGTTCAAATATTTTTAAAAATATAACTAAATTAAGAAGATCATAAACAATATTAATTTGCCATTAATTTTAAAATTATTAATGCTTTTTTTAATAACATTGTTATTGATATAGTTAAGTTTTATTTTATATTATTAATTTATTTTATTTCATTTCCTGGTTCTCATTAAAAAAACCAAAAATAATATTTTAAAATATTTTTTATTTTTTATCATCGTTCGTTTGTTTTTTTTTAAATCTTTAATTTTTTTATCAAAGATCTAAAATTAAAAATAAAGATAAAAAATGTTATTCAGACATTGCGGGTTGATTTCTAATTGTTGCATATTGCGAATTAATTTCCTTTGCAGAAGGACAATCTTAAAACATTGGTTCTCGAGCGATTAACATTTTCGTAATTAATCGATTGTATAGGTTAAAAAAAAAATACTCATCAACCATCTAAAAAGGCAATGGCGCTCATTCCTAACGCCTCAGTCTTATTTCAGACCAATATGACAGATATAAATTGGGAGGTTATTAGCCATTAAAATAAAAATCAACGCATGTAAAAAAAATTTCACTCGGCTTGATCTAATTTCAGATCTCAAACCCCATGATATGATGATCATACTGTATATATTAGCTATTAGTCCGATCGTGCAATCTCACTCATCAACCATTCAGCTGGTTGATTATCAGCCAAGTAGGTTGGTAACAGGGCACGGGATAGCGGCCTGGTCTGACCCACCAAGTTAACGTCGCCGTGACGATCCGTCACTATTCCGTTGGTAACATGTCACGGGATGGCCCCCAAACGTTAGTGGATAAAGTTTTCCCTCCCTAACGTCGTTTACCTCCCGTCCCGTTCGGATCTGAACACCCCTAACCCTAACGCCGCTGCCGCCTCCTCGATGGCATATTGCGACGACGACTTCGCCCTCCTCAGTGACGAAGCCCAGTCACAGCCTCAGCCGCCGTTCGCCACCCACCGCTACGTCTCCTCCAAGCCCCCGGCTATCACCCACCACCACCACCACCACCACCACCTCGCTTCCATCCCGATCCCTATAGACAAGCCGGCGGTCGTCGACGGCTCTAGCGTCGACGAACATGAGGGGTACGGCGAGGCCTTCGCCCAGACGGGCGTCTCTCACCACTGCTTCCCCGACAACGCCACCGACCCGTTCGCCCCTCAGCAGCATCCTGCCGCGGAGGAAGTCGACGGCGACGAGGATGGAGGAGCCGAGAATATCCCAGAAAACAAAGGGGCTTCTATCTCTGCTTCCCACCGCAATCTACACCATCAGCAGCAGATGCCACATCATATCCCGCCCAAGCGTAAGGACCGCGACGCCTTGAGCGACGGCGAATCGCCTTACTGCCACAATATCAACGCTGCTGCGAATAAGAAGTCTAAGTCAATGCCATCGTCGGGAGATTACCGGAAGGATCGAGAGGAGTGGAGCGACACGGCCATCGGCTCCCTCCTCGACGCCTACGCGGAGAAGTTCGTGCAGCTCAGCCGGGGTAACCTGCGGGGAAGGGACTGGGAAGACGTAGCCACTATTGTTAGCGAGCGTTGCAACAGGCTGAAGGCTGCTAAGAGCGTGGAGCAATGCAAGAACAAAATTGACAACCTCAAGAAGCGATACAAGGTCGAGTGTCAGCGGCTCAGCAGCAGTGGCCTCCCTGGTAGCCACTGGACATGGTTTAAAAAGATGGAGCAGCTCGTTGGCTCATTATCCTCGTCAAAGGCTGTTATGGACGATGATAAATCCGTTTCTCTCTGTGGTCCTGCAACGGTCTCGAAACCCATGAAAAGGTCTCTTTTTTTCTTGCGCGAACTTCATCCTTCGTAAATGCCTCTGTCAAGAGAGTTTGTCAAGGACTGAACCATTTCGTATTGTTTGAACTTGCTTCTAGTAGTTAAGCATCTTGATTTTGGGGATTTCTTTAATTGTTCTACGAAATGCTCTGCTGTAGTTCTTAGCTTCAGTGACTGATGTCTAATTCCAAAAGGGCTGTAGGTTCTTTGACCCGTTTAGTATTTGTTAGAAGTGTTTTTTCTCCCAGATATATTGTCTGTATTAGATGTAAACTTGGTTAAGGTTCTGATGGATCTTTGGAGTAAAATAACCATGGAGAGTGGAATTAAAAATATGGTATAGCATTGAAGAAGATAAGCTAGTGAATCTTGTTGTTCTTGATTTGTGATGGTGCAGGCCTTTTCCTATCAGCTTAACTTATGTTGCTCCTCATTACTGGAGTTTAACAAATGTAATGAATGCAAGTTATGGTTGGCAAGTATTGCTGCCGTTGACCCTATATTTTTCCCTCTAACTTTGTCAATAAGATCCACAGAAAGTAAATTCAACCATCGTCACTATATGCTGATACTATTAGAATTGGTTCAGTTTGCAAATTCTTCTACTCCATACCTTTGAGAATTTGCAAACCTGTCTCACTCTGCAAAAGTTTTCCAATAGCTACTTGGTGCTGATTGATGGTCACAATATACCTTTTATGTTTCAAATTGTATATAAAATGGTATCCATGCCCTTAATGTTGGTGTTCCGAGCCAAAAGAATGCTGCTGGCTGATTAGATAGTCACTTTCTGAACAAGATTATTTATTGTGGGAGTGGCATTATAAATCGTCTTGCTTTATTGTTCTAATCTTTCTTTTTGTTTTAATGATGTGCATGAATTCCGATATTCTTTTTTCTCAATGCTAATAAACATGCCTTTATTTTTTGCTTATCAACATTTGTGTTTTCTTGTTTCTTACTATTCAATGCCTATTTTGTACTTCTAACTTCTAGTAACCATTCTTTAAATTGTTATTATCTTTATGATTTTATTGATATATGACACCAGCTTCGCTTCTGATAAGATCACAGCGTATCATTTAAATCTCTTTTTCCACATCAAATTTGATGCAAAAAATGGTATAGAGAATGATCTTTCTCCTTGGCAGAGATTTCTCCTAACTATAATTTAATTGTCATGGATTCTTACTGATTGATAATATATAGAAACAGGAGATTTTGGATGCTTGTAAATTTTGATGCTTACTGAAGATGATAATCACATTTCCAGATGTCCTGTTACTGTAACTGGACCTGTGAGTGTAAATAACAATTCAAAGATGAAAGCATTGCCAAGCCCACGGTGGAAGAGAGTTATCTTAAAGATTAGTGGCATGGCATTATCTGGAGGTACTCAGAATGTCGACCCTAAGGTAGACTTTATTGTAAGCAATATTGCATGGCATACAATGTATCCTAATGTTGTCAGTGTGCTGCATATGCATTTTTCAGGTAGTGATGCTAATCGCCAAGGAAATCGCAATTGCTAATGGTTCTGGCTTGGAGGTATTAATTAATTCACATTCGATCTTCATTGGAAATTGAGTCTTTCTTTCACCAGTAATAGTGAGTGCTCACTTGTGGCACTTAATAGGTGGCCGTAGTTGTTGGAGGTCGAAATTTCTTTTGTGGTGATACTTGGATGGCTGCAACTGGAGTTGATAGGGCCACAACTTTTCAGATAAGGTATCCCTTTGTTTGTGAAAAAGCTTTTTCAGTTCTCTTTTAACAGAATTACATTACAGAATAAGATTGGAAGGGGTGATTGGTACTTAAAGGTTGTGCAATTAAAAAGTTTGACATCATTCTGAAGTTCCACTCGGCAGAAATATGTCTGAATGAGTAAACTCCTGGAAACCAATCCAATGATAAATCAAATATTGGAGGCCTACCTACTGAAATGAAATTTTGTATTTCATTTAATAAATGCAATAATACAAGCCATTGTGTTCAGACTACCACATTGAATCACCTGAGCTTTAAGTTTTCTCAACTAATGACATCATCTTTAGATAAAAAACAAAGGTTGATATGTTACTAGAAGATGAAGATGGGGCTGGTTTAAAGTTGTTCCTTAGTTTTTCCCTATAGAATTACAGTCCACCTTAAGAAGATTGGTCAACGCTTGAGTTGGTTGCATAGTCACAACAGTTATATCTATACAATTTATTGTGGTGAATGTCTGTCTATTTCAAGTGTTAATCAATTCCATAAAACCCTTTATACCTAAGAATGCAAGTTTTCTTTTAGAGAAGCCCATTTGTTTGATCTGTCATTGTTCATTACCTGATTTATAGGTGTTCTAAGAATCAATTGTTGAATCTAAGTTATTTCCATGTTCTGATATTGAGTTATTCATGCATCTACTTTAAGGTTCACTTGGACAATCTCTCTACCATCATCAAGCCATATTAGTCCCAACTATCAACTATTATCTCACTAGATTTTGATGTGATTCATTTAAATTTTAATTTAAGTATTGTTCTAGGGAGAATTGTCTTAATCCCTCACTTGAGACACATTCTCAATTTCCTCATGTCTCCTATATACATGAAGTTGTCTGGTTATCTATCCCTTTGTCATTCTGTTTTGCTGAATATATTTTGTGTGGTATGGCAGAATGATGGCATCATTGATGAATTCTATAATGCTCCAAGCTTCTCTAGAGAAGATTGGTATTGAGGCACGTTTACATTCTACCTTAATGATGCAAGATATTGCCGAACCGTATATACGTCGACGTGCTATTCGTCATCTTGAAAAAGGCAAAGTTGTTATATTTGGAGGAGCTGGTGCTGAGACAGGAAATCCACTCATTAGCACTGATACTGCAGCTGTCTTGAAGGCCTCTGAGAGTATGTTTGCATAGTCACAATCTTGATGTAAATTACCATTCGTACCCAAAAGGAATTTCTGTTTGTTCCTTGACCGATATAGAACCACATACATTCACCTTTTGCTTTTTGGTTGTGACCATATATAATCATTAAATTCCCATGTTTTCTTTCCAATATTGTTCTTTGTTTGGGACATCTTACTAGGAATCTAAAACTTGTAATATACTACAGTTCATGCAGATGCTGTCCTCAAAGGCATTCCTACAGATGACTTCTACAATTTTCATTCAACAAACAGCAGTGGTAGTTCATTTGAACACATTTCCTTCAGAGAATTCATGTCAAGAGGGTTTACTGCAGTGGACATAGCTGCACTAAATTTTTGCGAAGAGAACAACATTCCTGGTTTGTGGATCGATCGCATGCCATTTTTCTCATTTTGTTTTGGTATAACTATGCAGCTTAGCTTCCATTATGGATCCATTTGCAGTTGTTCTCTTTAGTTTATTAGAGCCAGGCAATCTGTCAAAGGCATTTTGTGGAGACCAAGTAGGTATACTGATCGACCAATCAGGGAGGATTAGCTGATAATGTGTTGCCTCCCCGAGGTAATGAACTGAAATACTTTTTGGAGCTGCATGCATACAAGGCCTTTTGCGAGTATAGAGGCTGATATCGTCTATGGCTGCAATGATTCTTGATTGATGGTGAATTTCGGAATACAAACCAGCTCCACCTCATATGTTATCCATGTTGACGATATCTATGTCAGTTGTTGTTTATTGTAGCTGTATATTATTTGGATGCATTGCGTGAGTGATTTCAAAGGAGATCCTAGGAATATATCTACCTTGCTGGGTTGTTGATAGGTTGGGACACTATCCCTTGTGCATGTATGTATTATTTGCATTCGTCTACAATTGAATTTTAAATAATTTTTCATTCGAGCACAATGAACATTGACTCCTTTTCATTTTTGTTGATCCCCCCCTCAAGGACAAATCCTTTTGTCGTCCAATCTCAGCCTCCCAATCAAATGTGTACTATGGATGTACAGTGTGGATGAACATTTTTTTTTATGAAATTGCTTATGTTCGATTGCTTCTCATTATCAAAGGAAAATTATGTGTGGGTATGCCAATGTTATTTGTTAAAGGATAGATGTTTGTAATGGGCAACGTTGTATTAAACTGTTAACTCTTGGCTTTTTGTGTGTGTTATTTGTAAAAGGGTTATTTAAAATGTAAAGACTTGCATGTGTGTGTTATTTTGTAGAAGGATAGTGTGTGTTATTTTGTAGAAGGATAGTGGGCTGTAGTGTACAAGACTAATAGTAGACAATGGCACTGGATATGAGAAAGTGTGCAATTTCATATTACACAATTAACATTTTATTTTTATGTTATTTATATAAAGGATAGTTGTTTGTGATGTAAAGACTAGCATTAGCACTAAATAGGAGAAAATGTCCAATTGCATATTAAACTGTTACTTTTTTTCCCCATTTTAGAAAGAAAATGATTTTTGTTTTAATTATTATGGAATGGTTTAAGGGTCTGATTATTTGGATAGGATATATAAAGGAAAAGATCTTTAAAAAAAGTACATAAATGATGAAACTTTATACAATTGATGAAAATTTATATGAAAGTTTATGATTCTCTAAGTGATAACTGTTTATACTCTAAATTTTCGATCTCCGGAGTGGTGAAGTGGAAGAGCATTTAATTATCACCTAGATATCTACTCTTACTGATTAATTATTTTTTAAAATAATTTTCTACCACATTACAAATATATCTGTGCTTACAACCTGATTCTTAAAGTACAAGATGATTATTCATCTCATATATTGTCCCACAATATTTGTGTGAAAGATAAATCATAAAACCTTCTGGAGGGGTCGCTCCAACTCTGCTATCCCGTGAGATTTCTGATTATTTATGCACACGTGTCAAACTATTTTCGTCCTAAAATGCACACCCCCTTCTTCCCTTACCGTTGGATGCTCGTCCGCAAAGACGCGATGCGGCCCATCGGCATAAGAATAAAACGGGTAGGCAGCGGCGTCGTAATTCGTATCATTTCGTCTTCGCCTCCCTCTTCGATCTAAATACAGCAATTTAACATGTTGGCTTCTCTTTTTCGCCTCCGATCTCGATTCCTTCCTCCACCCTTCTCTAATCCCTTCGCATCCTACTATCCGTCTTTTTCCTCCTCTTCGCGATCGATTTCCTCGGTCCGATCCGCGGCGGAGAGGCACTTCAAGTACGTCATACTCGGTGGCGGTGTCTCGGCGGTGAGCATTTTATTTTATTTTTCCCCCCTCTCGATCTGAGCTCTCTATCTCGTGCTTCCGTGTATAAGTCGTTTTGAAACATTGATTGAGAAACGTTTGTGTTTTTCAATACGAAGATTTGATAGATTAGTTCGGCAAAAGCAGTTGCTGTTATTGACTGGTAGGAACCTCAAATCTGTTCGATAGTCATCTAGTTTCGATTAATCTTCCTTTCTTTTCCTTTGGTTAGGGATATGCGGCTCGAGAATTTGCTAAACTCGGTCTTAACCCAGGGGAGCTTGCAATCCTCTCGAAAGAGTCGGTATGGTTTTCTATCAGCATTTTCTGCCTCCTTCCAATCTATAGCACCACCGGTTAACTGAAAATTTTAATTACTTATAATGCCACAAAATTCACACCAATTGGCACTCGTATCATTTTCTTGTCTCTTCCAAATGTATAGCAAAGTTGGTGATTTTGGATCCTAAATTATGGCCAAAGTTCACGCTTGTATCATTTTCTCGTTTCCTCCTAACTTATAGGAAAATTGCAGATCCTTAATCGCATATAATGAGGCAAAAATTGACACTTGCATCATTTTCTTGTCTCCTTACAACTTCTAGCAACTTTGCTTATTTATGATCCTTAATTACTTCTAATGAGGCAAAAATTCTCACTTGTATGACTTTCTTGTCTCCTAATTTTAGAAATGCTGGTTAATGTAGATCTTTATTTACTTCTAGTGAGGTAAAATACACACGTGCATTAATTTCTTGTCTCTGCACAACTTGTAGCAACATTGGTTAATTCAGATCCTTAATAACTTATAATTTGGCAAAATTTCGGACTAGCATCATTTTCTCGTTTCCTCCCAATTTATAGCAATATTGGTTAAGTCAGATCCTTTATTACCTCTAATGAGGCAAAAATCTGCACTTGCATTAGTTCTCAGATCATTTTCTTAAATTTTCTAGGGAAGCAGTAGATCTATTACTGATGGGTCTTTGTAAATTATGTAGGTTGCCCCTTATGAACGACCAGCACTTAGCAAAGGATACCTTTTTCCTCAAGGTATGCTGACTTTTTGAGGAAATAGGCAAATATTTATTGTTTTAATTCTGACTCGAACAGTTCACATTCGATCTATTTGGTTCTATTAGCTTAAATCTGGTCCATGCTGTAACTTGAAGATCACTCTTAGATTACTTATATTCAGTTTGATATGGACCATTAAAAGTACATATATTTTGAAAACCTTGATATGGATATGCACTTGCACTTCAGAATTAAAGGGAACAGTTGAAATTTAGTCTGATTAAATATTGAAGCTATAATGGCATAAATTATCATCAAGTATGTGAACTTTTATGTTTGATTTGTTTATAGCAGACAACAAAGCAACTTATTGTCTGAACCTTTTTTTTAGCTGAAGAACCACATGATGATTACCCAAGAATCTAAAAGTTTATCTCAATATTATTTTTCATTCATAACTGGAATTTATATTGCATTTATACCTTCTGTGATGCAAGTTGCATATCTTTGGGTTTACAGAAGAATTATTTTTTTCTTATCTTTGCTCTTAGTATATTTTAAAATTCACCAATTTCATGTTTATAGAACTCATAGGTTTTTTTGTTTCCCATGTCTATGGTGAATATATATTGCGTTCTAGATGGTTATAAGTAGTGAAATTTTAAATTCTTTTAGTTTCTGTTCTTTGATTTTGGTTATCTATATTCGTGTACAGATGCTGCAAGGCTACCAGGTTTTCATGTCTGCGTTGGCAGTGGGGGAGAAAGATTGCTTCCAGCATGGTATTCTGAGAAAGGTAGTTTGTCACTTATTTTTATTCCCAGTTTGCTTTTCAATTGTAACTACTCTACATTTTGAAATAACTACATCTCAACTTTATTTTCTCATTTACCTATTTATTTTTACTGATCATGAAACACTGTGTAAGTACCAAGTTTTATTGATTGAATTAGTAAAGTTGAGGATAAATTAATTATATTTCACATATAATAGTTACTCGATTCTTTAATTGAGAAGTGACTGTTCTCTATGTTTTGTTGTCCTAGTATTTTTTTTTTATAATAATAAATTCCTTGCTTAAAACTTCTTGACTGTTTGTTTTTAATAACCTCAAAGTTAGTTATTGACTTTGTCTCCAGGCATAGAGCTTATGCTTAACACAGAAATTGTAAAGTTGGATCTAGCAAGCAAGACTCTTACCAGTGAAACTGATGTGAACTTCAAGTATGATAATCTAGTCATTGCTACTGGCTCTCAAGTAAGTCTTGGAATTATGAATTCTTGCATCATATAGTATTCTCAATCTTCTCTCTTTAGTTGATTAGAATATATTCTCCTCTTTAAACCATTTTATGTGATGTCGATTCCTTATCTTACTTTATGCTGGTGGGTATCTATGTCATCTAGTTCGTGAACATATCAGATGTTGGTGTTCAAGGTGCAAATGCAAATAATATATTTTACTTGAGGGATATTGATGATGCTGATAAACTTGTTGCTGCAATTCAATCAAAGAAAGGTGGAAAAGCTGTAATTGTTGGAGGTGGATACATCGGTCTGGAACTTGGTGCAGCATTTAAAATCAATAGCTTTGATGTCACTATGGTGTATCCTGATCCTTGGTGCAGTGAGTTACATTGTTATCGTAAATTGCTTCAATTGTTGACATTTTGATTCCTTTCCATTTTTAGAAAGAATATTCTGTTATGGTGCTTATGGTGCTTATGGTGTGTGAATGGAATGTGAATTGTGGTGATTATGGTGTGCTTTATAGAATCTGATCCATGCTGGTAGATTGGGTCTGTCTGGTCATGTTTGATGAGCCTAGTGGGCTATTTGAACTAGGAATTCCAATTGAGTTAGTGATGCCTGTCAGGCTGGACTAATTGTGTCATCCTGATTGGACCTAGTGAACTGGATAGGTTTAGATGCACTGAGTTGTCGATCGAACTGACCGTATTGGATGGATTGACCAAGTCAAGTGTATTGAGAAGACAAGTTAGATTGGGTAAGATTAGATATATCAATAGGTCGTATTAAATAGAAGAATTAAATAAACTAAATAGGTAAAACATAGAATAAATTATTCCACTATACAACCAGACAAAAGGATTAGAACGAAGCAATATTCCTTTTTGTTTTTCATTTTATTCTAATCTATTATTAATTTATTTCATTGTACTATATAAAGGGCATCTTTATGTAGTCATGGTGGTGTTTTTTCCCCAAGAATTGGAACATACAAACCGATCACCTTGTAAGAAAAACTTCATTGACAAATATATCACCTGGTTAGACAGGCTGTTTGTCATAGTTAACAAATTTATCAAATCCTTTAATTATTATTTGTAACCTCCTGCACTCATGCAATTTTTTTCTTCTTGTTGCAGTGCCACGGTTATTTACTCCAGAAATCGCTTCTTTTTATGAGGGTTATTATATAAATAAAGGGATCAAAATAGTAAAAGGGACAGTAGCTGCTGGATTTGATTCCAATTCAATTGGAGATGTAAGCCTTCATGCGTTTGGAGGATTAAAATGCTTATCCATAAGTATATTTTCATTGTGAAGTTGATATTAATCAGGTGACGGCTGTAAGGTTGAAGGATGGACAAAGTTTAGAGGCTGACATTGTTGTTGTTGGTGTTGGTGGAAAACCGCTTGTTACACTTTTCAAAGGCCAGGTGAAAGAGGAGAAAGGCAGAATTAAGGTTAGATCTACCTCTGCTTCATAAATCATTGGTATAGGCATAATTAGAAGGACTATGATTTTCTTGATTGCATGGAAGTTTTATTTCTAAGTTTTACCATTTCTAGTTCTCAATATTAGGTACCAATTATTCATCATCTTAATTTTAGCTGCCTTTCAAGTGTAGTGATAAACAAATCAATTAAGGAAAGTCTAGGTATATCTGCTTGTTGTTTAATTATTCATCCTGATTCACTAACATGATGTTGAATACAACTTAAATCTAATTATTGAAAAGCTGTACTTTCTTTGTTTAACCTGTTGTATTGCTTACAGACTGATGGTTTCTTTAGGACAAGTATTCCTGATGTCTATGCTGTGGGAGATGTTGCTACGTTTCCTTTGAAGCTCTATGGCGAAGATAGGAGAGTTGAACATGTTGATCATGCAAGGAGATCAGCTGAACACTCCGTAAAGGTGATCTTTCGTGATGAATAAATACTTGTATTATTGGAATTTATCATTATTTTATTTCTGTCTCATCTCTCACAGGCAATTAAGGCAGCAGAAGAAAGCAGATCAATAGAGGAGTATGACTACCTCCCGTACTTCTATTCTCGTGTGTTCGATTTATCATGGCAATTCTATGGTGACAATGTCGGTGATACCGTGCTGTTCGGAGATAATGATCCTAAATCTGCAAATCCGAAGTTCGGTGCTTACTGGATCAAGGATGGTAAAGTAGTAGGTGCATTTCTTGAATCTGGATCTCCGGAGGAAAACAAATTGATAGCCAAGGTTGCTAAGCTCCAGCCACCCGTGCAGGATCTTGAACAACTCCGAGAGGATGGTCTTACATTTGCAAGTAACGTCGAATTGGTACCTCAGATATGATTTTGGTATTAAATTGCTGAATCACCTTTTGTTTATGGTCCTACACACTTTTTTTTTAGCCTGTAATTTTTGGGTTCAGATAATATTTGGTGTACCGGTATCTTCAACCTTTGAATATTAAGGTTCTGCTTCTACAATTTGTTTTGGCAGCTAACTGATAACTAAACCAATTCCATGTCAGCTGCCACCAATGTATCGTATCATTCTGATCTCTGACAAACATACAGCTCCAGAGTTTGAGCTGAGGCAAGGGTGAGGTTTTCTGCCTTTTGGCCTCCAGCAAGATGCGATGAGAAGTGAGGGCAAGTTTTCTCCAATAGGGTTTCATAGTTGCTTTTGCAGTGAGATGGTTCACGAGGCAAGGCTTCTTCTGGCCTTGAGCCATAATCTGATGCAGACTCCTTGTAACCTTACGTTACCAATAACAGGATGCAAAGGGTAAGCTCATTGTCGAAGGGATAGCATGGGATCAGAATAGTTCTGGTTAGTTGGAGTTGATTTGAGCTGCAATGAAATAAAGATTTACTAATATTGATCATTTCTGAATTTTGTCACTTTTAAGTACCCAATTACATGGGGTAAACCAACAGAGACGTCAAATACTGATCTTTGTATCATCAGATGTCTGCCATGAAGCATCAAAAGCAGATGACATGACAAGTTGATATTTCAAGCACCTGTTTGGATCTTTGATGGACTGGTGACCCTTGGTGACAGATTCACAAACTCAAGCGCTTGCATTCTTACCTCCACTGGATAATCTGCCACACAACCGATCCTTGGACCGGCTCCACTGCACCATTTCAAAGAGAGTTGATGCCCCAGCTGGTAAGAACTTGCCTTCTGCTTCGAGTTGATCCTTTCCAATATTGCTTTCTTAGGCACGTCCAGTCTTGGGCTCCGAAGGCCACCAGATAGTGTCCTTTTGTATTCAGCATGAGTAGTGCCATCGTCAGCTGGCGATTTTGAAGTAGGTTCCTCAGTTGCACTTTTTGTTACTTCTGTAGGCAGAACTAACTGTGGAGCTTTAGAAATGTTGAAAGCATCGATCATCTTCTCAAGATGTTGTTTCTCATCGTTGTCATACTCTTCATTCGAAGCTGATAATATCTGAGAATTATCTTCTTAGTAAGAATAAGATCACTGTTCTGATCAAGGCATTCAAACAACAATTTACCTGAGTTCCATCCAGATGAACCCCATGCTCTTTGAGGAAGCTTAGGAAATAATGGAAGTTTTCTTCACTCGGCCGGTAATGCCCACTGTACGCCCAAATACACTGTGATCCAGTCAAACATGAGCAGAAAAAGATTTATTACATCCTTTCTTTCAGCTTCTAATACAACTCTCAACCTTTTAATCCAAGTTTGAGACTGTCATTGAGTTTTGCAAAACTGATGAAACTTTAAGTTTAAAATACTTCAAAGGCTTTGAGTATACCACCTTGAGGATCCCATTTTCCGCCGTGAATCTTCCAGCAGCCACAGTGGCTCCTCCAGCAAGGAAGCTGGAATGGTGAAAGACTCCTTTTTTCTTCTGAACAGCTACAATTAGTTAGTAATTGACAACTAAAGAAGGGAACAAAATGCACACACCATAGATTACTGTGAATCCCAAGAATTTAACACCCTACCTGACCAGCATACAATTTCCTGGATGTGCTCATCACAAAGATCCATTTTGCTCCTTTATTTCCACCTTGAGTGGTGTTAAGGGGCTCACCAGAAAGTTTGTGCACAATCTTACCATCTACCGGCTCATACATGTATTGTTTCCTTTCTTGCTGACAAAATTCAGTGTTAATATAACATCAGGTCATACGTGTGATAATGTTAGTGTTCCCCAGGTCAACAATAAGAATTACTGCATGTTCCCATCATTCAACAACGTAAGTGATAGAAGGAAAGGATCTTACAGGACCCAGATACTTGACACACTGCTTCTTGAGTAATGATCTCGGGCATTCTTTAAGATCCAAATCTTTGCCATCACCAATGTCCAACCTGCATAAATATTGAAACATAGATCAGGTGATAAAGGGACATTGTTTAACCTCTAACCAGTCTTAGCATATTGATTTGGAAAATGACCTAGCAAGGCTATCTGTTTGAAGTTCCAATAAAAATAGCTCAAACATCTATGTTTATAAATCCATAATTCACTCTATGGTACTAAATTTGGCTGCCATAATCCCTCCATCGAGACCTATATTCCAACTCATAACTTTGAACCATTCCTAATCGCCAGTATGTGTGGCCAAATAGTAGTTACACCATCACTTAAGCAATCCTTTTCAGCACCTCACCACACCTGATTAGGTATTGAATTTTTTTTTTTAATAAATTAGGTTAGAAAGTGCTACTATCTTGAAACTAAAACCTACCCCCTCAATAAACATTGTCCAACCCATTGCTCCAATAAAAAAACAGGCAACTCAGTATTTTTCTATGGTCTATGATACCCTCTGTTTCATGGTTTAACATTTGCCATGAAAGGAAAAAAATAATAATAATAAAAGGTTAATTACTAGAAATATCTGAATTTTTGATGTTTTGACAAATCTAGCACAAACTTCTTTTTAAAACATATCTATATATATACTTTTATTTATATAACAAATCTAGCAAACTATCAACTCAACACCTGTGTGATATTTTTGAAAAAAAATTTAACGAATTAAAATATCAATATATTGCCCATTTAATCATTAGAGGATAAAAATGTATGTATTTTTAATTGAATAATTAATATAGATATTATTACTGATTAAAGATCTTAAAAACTATATACAAGGAATTAAGCTTAGCAATATCCTAGAGGCTAGATCTGTGATAAAATTAAGTAATTTACAAAATTTATTAGAAATGAACAATCGAATGAAACAAACATAATCCAATACTAGACCAAACTTAACTAGGATGATATGCCTTTAGTTCTTACCAATAGAAGAAAGGTTGACCGGCTTGGCTTTTACTCCATTCTTCATAGTAGAAGTGCAAGTTGTGCCCATATCGATGCCTTGGATCAATCTACAATTTTTTTAAAAAAAAAGAAGGAAAAAAACAATAAAGCACCATCAAATATTTCCTTTCTTTTTTGAGAGGAAGTCGATGATAGAGTAGGGTCCAAGACAAAAGATCACTTTTTGCAGAACTCTCTAGAAGAAAACAAGAACAATATAACTAATTAAGAGCAACAATAAATGTCTCGTTTTGGTACTCACCGCTTCGATCCAGTGTTGAAAAGCCAGCTTCAAAGCTTTGGCGTCCTTGGATAATCCTTGTCCAACCTGAATTTGCGTTTTTTGATCTTTATTTCTAGTAAAATAATCGAAAATTTGATTTGGGGTTGTCAAGAATCTAGCAACAAGAAGGAAATCGAGGGAGGAAACGGGCCTTGGAAGCGATCATGCTCATGCGATTCCAGCGCGAGATCGCCGTCTCGTGCTTCATGTGATCGAAGAAGGAGACTGTGCTGTAGTTGAGCCGAGCAAAGTCCAACAGTTGCCACCTCCACAACAATCGAAAGACGAGAAACACTTTTTAGGGTTCATCCCATCAACTGATCGATCAAGGCGCAACCGTAAAGAGAGAGACACTTCTTTTTTTTTTAAGAGTAAGTGGGGTGGTACCAGAGCTCCTCGGCGACGACGGCTGAGTCTGCGAGCCGGCGGCGGGTGCGGTAGCTGCGGTAGACCTTCTGGAGCCTGGTGGCCGCGGCGGACGACTCAGGACTCCCTGAGTCCGCAGAGGGCGCGGCGTCTTCGCAGCCGGCGGCTTCCGTCTCCATGAGTGGGCCACGGAATGCGGGATCGGAGAGGGTGAGATCGAGGCGATGGCCTCGAGCGATCGATCGCTGGCTTCGAAATGTGCGAGCGTGAGTTGGAGATCGAAATGCTCCAGTGACTTCGGATGGCAACTCGGAAGAAATAGGAAATGGTGGCTGGCTCGACGGAATCGAGTCAAATCATAGTCCACTATTTTGTGTTAATTTAATATCGAGGCCTCACTTTATTTCTTTTAACCCCTGTACTTTACAATATAGTTTCTGTCCAAACATTATTTTACTTCTATCATTATAATCATTTTTTTAT
>JBBPFP010000039.1:2044370-2054603 GCA_037974795.1 Kaempferia galanga | reverse complement strand
GCAGATTTTCACGTGGGCACTTAAATCGAATCATGTTCCTCATGGCTTAACTGATATCAGCCCTCTAGAGTTATCCCTCCTAGAGATATAGTTCAGAAATCAGAAGTCGGAAGTGAGACATGTTCAGAACACGCATTCCTGCCATTTAGATCATCATCAATCTATATATTAGTAGTCAGAAATGTTCAAAAGTAAAATAGATTAATTTTGAAAGAATATGAACTATTGCTTTCAAAAATCTAGAATTTGCTAAATAAACTCACTTACTAATTCCTTAGAAGTTGCTACGGCGATCACCTCTTCTTCCTTGCCCAAAACGACTCTGTCAGGGTTCTATCTTCTCTTATGGTTGAACCTTCCTCCTGATAAGTGTGAGGTTATTGATAGTCGTAGGGGTGAAGATTTGCTCCCCCACTAACTCCACTACCTCCGCCTCTCATTATCCCACTACTCCATCCTTTCCACTCATCTCATTATCCCACTAACTTCCTCTTTTCCATTCTTCCCATTATCCCACTAACTGGTCTTCACATTTCATCCATGGCACAAGCACTAAATGAGATTTAAACCCATGATAACAGCATTTAGTGTGTTATCAGAACTAAATGTTAGATGTGAGTCAGCAAATGTTAGTTCACATGTATTTTATTAATAAAAGGTTATAAAATTGTAGTAGCCTTTTAAAAATTAGTAAATAATAAAAAATGACATAAATAAGCATCTGAATTGTGAACAAGATCCTTCCGTATAGTTGTCTCAATTTTGAGCCTGCTCATGCATAAAAATTTTGCATAATTAACCAAAAAAAAATTCCAAGTTTTTCTATAAAAAAGATTGAACGAGAAATTTTTTATAGCAATTGAGGCAGACATAAAGGTCGACAAGCTTTTTGAAAGACCAGCTTGAACATTGTCAAAAACAACTCCACTCATTTACACCTACAGAGACATAACATAGTAGATAACAAAACAATCTAAATATAATAACAGCTATAAATCTTTTCAGAAATTTTGCATAGTGCGACAGAAACATACTCAATACTATTAGAATAAGTCAAAGTGTGTTTCATTGATGATAAACCTGATAAGTATTATCAAAATCAAAGTTTGGAGATGCCATACCTATGGAAGAACTCATGCCCAGTTAATGCCCTACGTTGTGATTCACGTTTTTGAATGTTAAAAAATCCAAGCATACGACGAAGCAAGCTTGTGTATGCAAGACATGCACTGTTCCTTACTTCCCAATAAGGAGATAAGAAAGAACGTATAGAAACAATCATAGCCTCAGCACAAAAGCCTGATGTATCAGCAGATAAATTTGTGTCATTGAAAGCAGCTCTTAGAACATTAAGTGCATGGACTGTGGGTACCACACTCTCATTTATGATTTGAGATTTCTTTGTATTTGCAGATACAGTCGTTAAACCTTCCAGTTCAGAATCATCAGCCGATCTTGAAGGCTTCTCCATTGAAATGGTTTCTTTTTTATTATAACCAAATTCAGAGCTATTTGACAATGATTTGTTTGCAATCTCTATGAGCCAATGTAATGCCCTTGGAAGTAGTTTCTTTGGTGTTCCTTCTGGCTCTGATAGAAAAAAGGCAATGAATGCAGCGGGAATTCCTGCACTCCTCCTCAGTAAATCATCCACTGTTTGCCCCTTTGCAGTAGTTCTCTCCATGAGTTGTTCCATCCAAGATTCAGTCATTTTGTTAAGTCTAGAAGGAAATATATTCAGTGCTATATATCATAAGTATTAACTTGAAGACGAAATTTGCTAACCAATAGTATATTATAAAGACAAATCTAGTTATATACTCAAAATGAATTCTCTTCTTGAATTGTATTCCAAAATGAAGGCAGATAAACTTCAGCTATAAATTTAATAATGTCAGTTGACGGATTGAACCATCTTGTGACAATATCCAGAAATTTTCCTGCACAAATAGATCTCTGTCTATGATCAACTACAATGTCATTACATGCAGTACAGGAAGACATACAAATACTTATAAGAAAATAGAAAGCTTTCAAAAATTATAGATAGTTGAAGAGCACCTTGAATCATTAGAGCAAAGGAGACGGTTACAAAGAGCAGTAAAGCCAGCCCTTGTTTTATCGATTGCACCATTATGCTTCATTTTCAGAAGAACTTGCAAAAAATGGTTCCCGATGTTCTCTAATTGGACCAGATCGAGCAAACCATCAGTTAGAGTAGACATATCAACTTCATTAGATTTTCCAGGGGCATCAGCATGCTCAGATGAATCTAAAAGTGTGCAACTAGGCAACGGTATTTTTCTAATTATGGTGCCTAAAAGAAGACTGATCTGTAAAAGAAAACATTAAAGAAATTTCAACATCTAATAAAACAGTAAAAAGCTAGTGAAGCACGCTGACTTACATTATGTATACAATGATAATCAAGCTTTATAAATGTGGTAGAGGTGCTTCATATTATGTAAACAATCAATATCAAGCTTGATAAATGCAGTAGAGATTTACATAAAAGAATTTTAGGTGAGATAGTCTGGCTACAAGCCTACTCAGATTAGAATAGTTTTGGTTGCTACTAGGTGGATTCACCTCGGTTTATACCTTTGGCAAATTGCAGGTAAGAATTAAAATGCTTTTAGGGTTCAGATCAACAAATACAAACTGATATTTTACAGCATTCCACTCATTTTAAACTTTTTTTTCTTTTTCTGCATTTCGGAAACTAATATATGATCTGAGTACTTAAAAATATAGTTCAAAGGACAGATAAAATCATAGCTGAACCAGATAGCTAGGGAACAGCATGTTGTTTCAGTATTTTACTCATACAAGGAGTAAGCCCTAGCGGATTTGGTCTGTGGGGCATTCTGACAAAGATTATCAAAATAGATGGCAAAGGAAAAAATCGCATTAATAGAAACATACAAGCAAACTAAAAAAGAAGGCAAAAGTGATAAACTGCTAGGAGATATGCCTTTGGCAAAAGTGAAGATGATGCCTTGGCTAATTTTAATTTAGAGATCACAGTGGCTATTGGATACAATTGATACTACAACTGGCATTACTGTTATATGATACAGCTAAATAAACTATGATGTAAGAAAATAAATTAACAAGAATGTCATCATTCAGTGAAAAAAAATAACGTCCAACTTTGGTAAATGACAGTTATGGGTTAGCGAGTTTGAAACCCATGACAGGTAAATAAACTCGCTATGGGTTAGCGAGTTCGAAACCCATGAACAGATTACAACTCTCTTACCTCTTTCATTGCAAGCCAACAACCAACCATAACAACTTGTTGTGCTGGTCTTACATTATCTTCAGATGCAAAAAAATTGTCGCCTTGATCAGATACAGATTCAGGTGCAGCTACACCAAATGATAAATCTGAAAGAAAAGCAGAGTCATCTATTGTATCATCTATATCATAGGGCATAGACCATGCATCTGCAGAGACCACCCAAAGAGCCAAAGAAGTTATTCTCATAATTAGGTCTAGAAGCATCTCCAATAAGCACCTAAGCTCAGTAATACTTGATTGAACCATAGAAGAACTCCAATCCAATTCCTCAAATGTATATCGAAGTGTGAGCAAAACTCCATGAACGAAGCTCTCCTTGCATGCTTCAGAGAGATCTTTTTCACCTTCTTCTACAACAATACATAACCATTGAATCAATGATGACAAGTATTTAATGATAGGATTGCTTGATTTATAGTATAAATATCCATTCCTTTGAGGAGTGAGGCAGCTAGCTTCTTCAGACACTCCAAGTTCCCAACCAAGACCTAATACATATTTTTTAAATATGAGGCGAAAACTTAAAGCACCTGCATCACTTTCTCTAACACGTGGGCTGCAAACAAGTTTTCTAGCCCACTGGATCAGAACATTCACTGAATCCATTGATGAAATTCCAGGAAGTGGAGTTGGAAAGCATAAAAGGATACGGAAGGAACTTTCTCTGAGTTTATCCCAACTATCAATTATAGATCCTACAAGTGCAAGGGTTGCATCCGGAGAAATAACGGCTTCATTATATGGATAGAGATGATGAATTCCCTGGGGAGTAACTATAGGCCATGCATCAATCATCACCAAAATGAGTTGCATGGCCATTGTTTTCCTCTCATATGGAGCTGAAGGATAACATGAACGAAAAAGAAAGCTACTAAGCCACTTTATAAAATGGAAAAGATCTTCTGCTCTGCAGATGGCAAGGTCCTTAGCAGGGTCCTGATTAGCAACTTTTTTCCTATCATAGGATGCGTCAGGCTTCCAAAAACCTTGTTTGACCAGCCTCTCCAATGCTGTGCGAACTCTTGCAAAAAATTTCCTAAACAAGCTTGTCCATTTCATCTGAAAAGCTGTGGAGCTACACCTCATATTCAATGGCACCACAGTTCTCATCAAACTGAGCTCAAATGCAGAAGGTACAGTAGATGTCTTGGGGTTTAAAAAGAGGGACTCAGCAGCATCTATCCGTAGATTATCATCAGCATGTTTCAATGCTAAAGTAAACCAAACAGCAGGAACTCTAACAGTAACACCTTTTATGCATAGTAGAGCAACTAAGTCAGAAGATTCAAAATTATCCTTTTCTGTATTATAACACTCCAAATCAATATCCCCCTCAATAAGTGCAAGCATGCGTGTAACCTTAAGCAAAGAAACCAATGCAGCAACACATTGCTCAATCTTCAGATCCACATTGATGGATTCTTTTATGCTAGGTCCAATTGAGATAAAACCAAGCATTGAGAATATGCTATCTGTATCGACCTCAAGCACAGTCGGAAGTGCATAGGTATTTAAGTTTGATCTGAGTTTCACATTACCCGATACAAGTCCATGCAACACAGGGGGTAGGCAGAGATCCCTGAACACTTCATATCCTCTCTCAATACCATGATGGCTCCAGCATTCATCCCGTAGACATTCAAGGAAGAATTTCAAAAATGATGTAGCAGCACAGCAAACATCATCATCCACATAGGCATAAGCTGTCTCCAAAAGAAGTTTCTGATTCAAATCTAGAAGTGTCTTTGCACCCAAGCGTTTGGTGAGAGATGCTAAAGGAACATATCTACCCTTGCAACGAGGCCCTAAGCAAAGAAGATCTCCTGCGATCTTATGTAAAAATAGTTTTTTTCCAGAATTACCATCACCTGGTGAAATATAGGATACAATGTCCAAAAGTAGATCAAAAATAAGATGAACCTGCTTGACGGTCTGACTTAAAGGGTCTTCAAGATTATTCCATATGATCCTAAGTATACGGTACATTGTATCTTCAGAAAAGGGACTGTAATCACCACAGGAATCAACCAGGCCAGACAACAAAGAGGTTTTCACTTGTTGCAGACATATCTGAGTGACTGTGAGGGCATGGAAATTGAAATGGCTATCGATTGGGTTCTCACAGTACTTGCAGAGCTCAGGAAGTGTCCCATCATACAATATAGTCCAAAATGAACCATTATTAGGTTGAGTAAGATGCATATTGAGGACATTCCTAGGAATGGCAGTTAACATTCCTCTGAGCAAACAGAGCCTTGCTAGAACTGAGAATTCCTGAACACACAAACTCCAATTTTCATTGTGAAATAGTTTTTCCACCACCAAATTCCGTGTGCCTGAACTTTTACTAATCAGACCAAAGAATTCTCTTGAAATAAAATTACAGACCTCCTCGGCACTCATAAAAGCCTGAATGGCTGCACAGAAGCTAACACCTGCTGCCACCAAACAGTCTCGGGAAAAAACTGGTGACTTGAGAACATTTAAAATAGCTTCTACTACACTCTTAAAAAAAACACAAGAATCCTCTGAACTAACAAATATATTAGGATATCTCTGAAGCACATAGTACAAGCAAGACATTGAATCCTGGCATTGCTCCATCACCATGGGTGAGGGAGAGCATCCATGTCGAACATCTAAAACAACATTTCCTAACCCAGCAACAATATCAGTCGCCACAAAGCCTGAACATTTCTCCACAATCTCATTCAAAAATGCTAACTTGGGGTAGCTTATCAAGGATAGCACTGCTCGTGCAACCAAAAATTGCTTCTTTCCTCTTTTACCTGTAATAGCATACTCCTCGCAAAGAGATAATAAACACTGATCAATAATGGAAGAAATGTTCTGGCTCCTCAACAATGCAGAGATCAGTGTCCGGTGGAGAGGTAGGGAATTATCTAGGAAGAGGATCTCGAGATAAAGCCTTGTAGCTTTTCTAATTGTGTCATCAGCCACACCAGGAAAGGCAAGCAACTGAACGAAGGCTGAAGAAAGATCTTTGACAGCCACAAGCTGGGAGTAGGTTGAATTCAAGGATATCAAAATTTTCAATTGATAAAAGAAATCTGATGGCGAGGAGGAAGCCTCTGAGGACACAAGATTCAAGGCTTCAATAAAGGACTTTGGAAAAATGACCGAGTTGTAAGTGTACCGATGCCTGTGCTGGATAGCATGCCATTTCGCTGACATCTTGAACTAAAAATGGTGTCTGTTTATTGATATATCAGTAAGAATTTGCAACTTCCAATATAACTTGTTCAGAATCTAACCGGACAGGAGAATAGTTTTGCTCTTTCATGACTTCACTTAACAGGATATTAACTGTAATGATCATACGGTATGGGAATTGACTTGTTGCTTCATAGGCCGCATTTGTACGCTAATTAAACTGGAGATGCTCAGAAATTTCAGGCTGAAGATCAAGCAATTTTCTAACTTGAAACGGAAAATATTAAAGAAATACGAACAGGCAACTAAGATATACAACTGGAGCACTTCTGTTGTGGTCCAAGATCTTCTTCTGAAGTCCTGCTCGTAATTGTCCTTTCAGGAGAGCGCGGGGCCTGTGATGGATGATGAAGAGGTAGGACGAAGTAATGACTGCTAGCTGCGTCCTTCGCTCTTGTGTCGTGCCAAGCGAAGCGGCGTAGATGGTGACCACGAGAAAGGAGAAAACGGCGGCCGCTGCCGCCGCTAGCTGCTAGCGGCCGAGAACGAAAAGATCGTGAGCGCGGGTAGGGCACGGAGAAGGGTGCAAAATTTCATAAATTCATTTTACCCTTCTATTTTAACTATTTCTTTAAATAGCCCATATAACGATGCGATAGTAACATAACATGTACCAGCTACTAGTTCGAGTGTAATCCATGTAAATTCATCTAAATTTACATGCACATTGTTATATCGGCCATTTAGCTAAGATCAAGTGTAATCCATGTAAATTCATACGTGCACATTGTTATATCGGCCATTCACTAAACAGCGTATTTAGGTTTCAAAAATTTTAAATTACGCATCATAGTTTACATTTTATCAAAAATGTACTTCTTTCTTAAAATATCCTTTAAATCCATTACAACTCCAAATTAAAAAATCTTACTGAAAATAGAAACTTTTACTAACTAATTTTTAATTAATTTAGTGAAGGTCAAAATAAATTACATTAATATCTTTTTTCTTTTCACATTAAAAATAATTTCAATATTTATTAATAATTTCAACTAGGGATACAGAATTTGATACCCAGTTGTAACGTATTATTGAGAATTTTCTCATTAATTAATCATGGAAATAAAGTTAAAAACTTAGTTGTAATGTATTATTGGGAATTTTTCTCATTAATCAATCAGAAATATAGAGTTCGAGACTCAGCTAGACTTATTATTGAGAATTTTTCTCATTAATAGATATTCATGAATTATGTTAAGGCTTCTTAGTAAATTCCTACTAGTTTTTATATAAAAATTATGCACTATCATGGTTGTCTTTAGTCCTACATCTTAGGATTAGTAACACTGCAAGTAGAGATACTTCTAAAAATACCTTGGATCAGCGATATTAGAAAGCATACCTTTCTTGGTTTTTAGCTAAGATTAAGTGTAGTATTTGTTCTTATCAGTTTAATATCTGGTATAAAAAATTAAATTAATTTTTTATAAAGGAGAATCTGTTATAGTAGCTTATTAATGGGGTTCGCTCTTGCGTTGCACTACTGTATGGGCTTGGGGCACTAATTTATCGGTATTCGTGCATTATATTACTTGTGTATGTGATAGCTAGTTATAATAATTTTTCTAACTTCGCTTTCACTAATATATGATCACACATTTTAATTTTTAACTCTGGCACTACATTATAATTTTTAACTCTGGCATAGAGTATTTTCGCCCTGTGGAGATGATCAATAGAATGTTGAGTTGTTGGCCCATCTATTATGAGTACTTTTGGATTTAATCTAATAGCGGATAAGAAATTTCTATAGAATCAAATTAGTCCTTAGTCAGTCCTAATAAACTAGATATATGGTGCTAATTAAAAAAACCACATGTTATAATTTTATATTATATTTATCAAAACATGCACATTGTTCTCATAATACTGCTCCGAATTCTAAATCTATTAATGTGTGCACTAGCTATCTCTTCAAATCGATTAATCTTAAATGGTCCACCTCATAAAAGTTTCACATCTCCCACCAAAATAAATTAGGAAATGCTAATGGAAGTCTATCCAGACGGTCAATATTTTCATGTTCATTTTCAATAATGAACCATACGTTCTTTATTTGAGCCACTAAACCATCGATGTGCCAAAATTAAACTCCTATTCGATGGCTAAAAAATTTAAAGCAGTAGTCCTGTAGCACCGACGACATTCCTATAGCACCATCTAAAATCCTATCCTTGCTAAAGATTTTCGCTCTTAGCAATCCTATCACATATGATGAAGTCTTATAATACGGACAACGTGTATATTTTTTTGGTCATCTACCATCAGAATTTTGTTGTTTAAGATTAGCATAATCGATTTTTCACTTTATATTTTTTGAACACCCAATTTTCATATATTTCTTCTCCTTTTTATGCTTAGCGAGTCTTGGCTAAAAATTATATATAACCGATGCACATAGCCTTATCGTGTTCAAACAAAATCAGCATCTATGTGTTCCTAGAACTCGTCTGATTCGAAAATATTAAATTTCACTCAATATGGATATTATACGTTTATCAGTGAATTTTGTCTAAAATTCATTGATAGTCTTAGTCACCTCATAATCCATCCAAACTAAGACCAACACATTTTTTAAAGCATTCATAATGTCATCGTGCCCTTAAACCTAAACTCCAAAGAATAGATACACATCACGTGTGTTTTTTAAATTTAGACAATAGTGAGTTCTTTTTGCACAAACTCACTAGGCGACCTAGGCTTATCATATTCATTTAATGATACCACCAATGAGTTTCTTGCACTCTCCTTAACTCTGACCATGTCCAAGATTTTAAATTTTGAATAGTGTACAATCATTAGTTAGCTTTGGCCTTGGCCACCTAATTTATTCAAACCAAGTTCAGTGTATTCCTAGAACTCTGTTGAGTGTCACCATGCCCTTTAACCTAAATTACACACTCTAGATAGCATCACGTGGATTTCTAAAATTTGCATTGACTTAAGTACTTTTGACACAAATTCATTGAAGTGTCTAAGCTTATCATATCCACTCAACGACGCCGCCAATGTGTTCCTTGCGCTCTCTTAAACCTAATCATGGCCAAGATTCCTAGCTATGGCCACCTTAGAATTGACTCAAACTAGGATATGTACATTCTTAGAAGTCTCCTAAGTGAATCATGCCCTTAAACCTCAATTTCACAACCTAGATAGCATCCTAAAAGTTGCACAGTACTCTTAAATACTTTTGGCAAACTCACTAAGGGACCCATGCTTATTATACCCACTCTAACACCATCAATGTGTTCGTTACACTCGTTTGACTTTGACCATGACCAAGATTCTAAATTTTGGGCACTATAAGCAACCCATGAGTTTTGGGCCACCTTAAAATCCATTTAAACCAAGAATGGTGCATTCCTAGGAGTCTCCTAAATATCACCATGCTCTCAAATTTAAATTCCACACCCTAAATTACATCTTGTGGGTTTCTAAAATATAGACGTATGGGCTAGTATATTGGAATTTTATATTTCACTACATATCGGATAATCCTGTGACTATCTTAATAGGTTATTTTTGGCAATATGTATAAGTCTATTTAGTTTTAAATTATAATTAAAAAAAATAAATGGAACTCATTGCTGTTTTTCTAACTAGACCAATGCAGGGAAGATCCTATGACTAATGAAGTGTTTTCAATCAATGGAACTGTTGAATCAAAATTAGAAGAATGACATATGTGATATGTC
>JBBPFP010000039.1:1966345-1982653 GCA_037974795.1 Kaempferia galanga | reverse complement strand
ATATCATAACTTTGGACTCAAATATGAGAACAAGATGATCTCAAAGAGAAAACAAAGCTCGTTTAGAGCTCTACACTTTTTCTGCTTACCAATCAATTGGGTAATCGATTGGGGAGGGGGGTTAGGGAATCGATTGGGGAGGGGGGTTAGGGAATCGATTGGTTCACGAAGCACATTACCAAAGGTGAGACAATTGAATAGGTAATCGATTGATCTAAAGCCAATCAATTAGGTGTTCGATTGAGAGCTTTTCCTCACCAAGCAAAAGGGATCTGGATCGATTGGGTAATCGATAAAGCCAAAGCCAATCGATCTGAACGATTGGGAGCTTTTCTTCGCGAAACAAAAGGGTTCTAGATCGATTGGGTAATCGAGCAAGATAATCTCCAATCAATATCGATTGGGTAATTGATTAGGAGAAATCACAAATGAACCGTAGCTTCCTAGATCGCTTGGGTAATCAATTGGGAAGGACCTTCTTCGCAAACAAAAGTTTCATAATGGATCAGCTTCATTTGGAAGTTGTTCACTCAGGCAGGGCTCAATCGATTGGGACAAGCGGAAAAGAGTTGTTGCAAGGTTTGGACGACTCGATTCAATTTGATCTGACTTGGTAATCAATTGGAAGTAAGGGCAATCGATTGGGAATCCTAAATCAGTACGATATAAAGGGATTTTGTGAGGGATTGAAGCCAACTCTTCTCCGCTTCATTCCCCAGTTCTTGAAAAGTTTGAAGAGAAGTACTACTGCATTTCCAACTGATCAAGAGGCAATCTAGAGCAACAAAAGATCAAGAGCAAGATCTTTCATCGTAGCATTTACTTCCTTGTTCTAGTGGAATCCTTGTTGTATTCTCTCATATTCTCGTGTTCGAGTTTGTACAAGTCTTCTTCGCCTCCGAGAGGAAGATTTTCATAGTGTATCTATGCGTGAGGAGTGGACTCTTGGATTAGTCACCTTAAGGAGGTAGAGACCAAGTAAAATCCAACGAATTAGCATTGCTTAAGTTTCCGCTAAAACAAATCATCAACGAAGCGATCTTTGTGTAGATTAATGATGTATCAAGCTATTTTTTTTCTAGTAGAAAGCTATGGGAACAAGTTGTATTAATTACATTAAAATTTTGCTACTACCATTGAAATTGAAATTTTAAAAAGTATTACAACTTTGTAACAAATAAGTGAACAATTGCAGATAAAAATATTGAATAATACCTTATCAGAGAAACTAGGGAGATTTTCATGAGGATGATCCTTAAAATACCTTGGCAGAAGCTTGTTGTCCAGCTACATTCCAAGAACTCAATCAAGTTAAGCTAATATGAAAGACAAGTGAATATAAGCTAATAAATTCTTTTTCAAACCTTTGATTCATCAACTTTGATGGGAAGGTTCAAGAGATACTGCCCTGATTGTGCAACTTCGATTTCCTCATCGGTAACTAGTTTAAAATTGCTCTTTTCCATTACCTGTGTTAATTAGAGAAAGATACCAAAATATGATGGAAGCACAAGGATAGCATTGGGAGATAGAAGAGTGATAGTGAGCAATTGTCATATTGTTTAGCAGTAGCGGAGCGTTTAGAAGGCAAAAAAGGGATCTTAACTTGGAACCAAAGCTACCCAATATACAGATTAGAAGTGATGCCAAATGAACCAGATTGGTGTGAGCATTTGCTTTTCAGGTGATTTTTTGTAGTATTATGGAATTATAAGAACATTCATAAAAATGTGTGATAGCATAAAAAGGGGTGGTAAATCACATTATGAATCATAAGATGTCTCAGTTAATTGTATTTCTTCTTATATTACATAAGAGTTTATAAGAAAAAGGCTTACATGTCATAGCAATATTCGGAGTATACAAATAACGGTTGGAATAGCTAAGGTTTCAAGAACTGGCACATATCGGTAAGGAGTGCCAATTCGTAAACCAACACAAGATTAGACCATTGAGAAGAAAGAAGTAAGAGAAGGGAAACAAAGAGAAGGCAAAGTAGAGAGATAAAAGGAAATAAAGAGAGGGAACATTAACTCATTGAATATTTGCTATATTTTTAACGCTAGTTGGCAACCTAACGCAACCCTCCTCCTTTATCCGGACTTGGGACCGGCATGACTGATCGTCATGGGTGGAGTTAAAGAGAGAGAAGAGGAATAAAGGAAAAAAACAAACAGATAAAATAAAAGGAAAGAAGAAAAGAATATCACAGAATCCATACCTAAGTACACAATCTTGTTCTATTTTGACAAGATCATTGCACAAATCTAATCATAAACTTTCACAAATAAATAGATAAATAAATAAAATGGATCGAACAGAATCAGATTATGACTTGATATAAATGTGCTTGATATTCAACTTATGTTTTAAAAACTGATTGATCAGGAACAGTTGTGCATTATACCAAATAACTGACTTGAATAGTAATAGCTAGTCATATCAGTCTCCTTAGCTAATAATCTTCACATATTGGATTCATGTCAATCAGATCTTGGATGATGAACATTTTGTCATTGAGAAAGGACTAAGGAGTTTATTTAAGAGTCACGAGATTAAAAAAAAGAGGGAATGACACTCATCTGCACCTATATGACCAATTGATATTCTTGAAAAGGATTGAAGTGATCAAGTTCCAACTAGATGTTTGACCTACCAAATTAGGTGCAACATAGGAACCAAGTGTCGTTGCCAGAGTGGATAGATAGGATGAGCTCTATCTGCCCAACTTGGATATTGTCAAGCTGAAGTATGCTAAGGAGGTAAAACTGAAGAGAATGCAATGAAGTATTGTTCTAGAAAAGATGAGATGATCTTCCTTGGAGTTCCAGATGATGTGAAGCTGTCCAGTTGAGGTGGTGAGTGCTACTAAGGTGATATGCCTGGACAAGGCGGAACTATTTGATGAGGTAAGTGCTCAGCTAAGGTGGATTCCCTGATAAGATGGGATGTCTGTCCAAGATTGAATTACGCAATGAGGTGAGGTGATTGACTGAGATAGACATCTTGATAAGGTTAGGTATCTGGCTTGGGTGAGTTTCTTGATGATTTGAGGTGCCCATTTACTGAGGTGGCCACCCTTATAAGGTGAATAGGTGAAAAAGTGTCTTATTAAGGTATGTTCCCTCGTGAAGCAATAAGATATCCTCCCTCGTGATACAAAGAGGTGTCCTGTATGGCTGACTGAGGTAGACTTACAAAGTGAAGAGGTGCATGGTTGAGATGAGCTCCTCTATCGCAAAGATGTTCATAGATGAGGGTTAGAATCCGTTTATCACATGAAGTGGTGTTTGACTGAGGCCAGAGTGAGGTGATGATCAAATAGGATTTATGGAGGCGGTGGATTATGAAAACTCAATATTATGTCTACTAGAGCAGAGGAGGGGGGAAAGAAAAGAAAGGTATTGGGGGAGGAAAGAGGTCAAGGAAGAGAGACAGGAGGGATTTGTTTTTATTTTATCAACTTGAAGGAGAGGAGCAAATAAAACAAAATGACAACTTTAACTCTTCAATGTTATCATTTGCAAGATATGCAGGGGTTGAATTAGTCTTATCAATACCTTTCTTTTCTTTCTGTCCCACTTTTGAAAGGAAGTAAAAGAGGGGCAAAGAGATCCAACTACTTCCTTTTTCTATTTTTCCACTGAAGTATACAACTATGATGATTGATTTACCTCCTCCCTCCCCTCTAGTTAGGCTCCCTTCCTCTTAAGTAGACATGACATACAGCAAGCAGATAGAGTTCCAATTGTAGAACCCAAGGTACATACCTTCAGAAGCATGCCAAGCTGTGATGCAGCAGGTGTGCCAAATAGGATTGCCAAGTACCATTCCCCTATTGGCTTATGTGTTTGTGTGCTAGCTATTTAACTAATTCCCTACATGTCATTTTCTTATTCTCTCATTAATCATATTAATATGAAGTTATGGATTGTTCCAACTTCTACACTCAACTCGTGGTTACATCCTTACATGGCTTATGTGTCAAAATTTCATATTTATTTCATAACAAGGAATTTCTCACATATTAAGTTCAGAATTAAATATTGGTAGCAACCTCATGATGACTAGAATCTAGGGCAACGAACATGCATAGGATGATAGATATCATTTTAAGCCTCAATATCATTAAAAGGAAAATGGCTTCAACATCATATCAACAATATTTTGGGGCAGATCTCCAAAGAAAAAGCATAACTATGAATAGAATGGTTTGTTAAATGATCAAGTTTGTTACGTTCTCAAGACAATCAAAATCATTACATTTGATTAGCTAGTTCTTAAAGTGCAAAACTGGCTCAATATCCTCCATTTTAGAATCACCGAAAGGCATGATTTCAAACAATTAGCTCCAACAGAAATTATTAACATTGAATCATGATGTGTATGCCACTTTTGATATACTTAATTGCAAGGTGGGAAATTTATGGGTTATCTCAAAAGTACAAGCTACAAACCAAATTGTATTCCCTACACAACAAGATATGTTCTATTCCATTGCTGTTCTCCAGCTAAATTGTTTGGCTTTTATGTTGTTAGTAAGAACTCAATAAATACAACACAAATATTACATGGAAATTAACAAACCTGAAAAAAGTACTTCAGGAAATTCAACTCCAGATCATTTATTTCTTGAGAAGGTATGTTCTGCTGTTTCAATCTCTGATTACCGTGAATAGGGTCGAACAATGAGTAAAGTTGCTGCGGACACAATATTGTGTTGTCAATATTGTATGTCAAATGAAGATCTGCAAATTTTCATTTGCACACACAGAAAAGACAAATGAAAATTAGCCATGAAAGTTATTATTTAAGTAATATGGTTTTTCATGGCTAAAAAAGGTCATTAGGGAGACCTCCTTTGTGACTGTATTTTAATGCATTTAGGCAGGGTTTTAAGGGCGAATCAGAAATCATTTAAGTATATTCATTGATTGTACATGTCTTGCATGAATGTCATAAGTCAAGGACATGAGAAGGTACCATCAAATCTTCAAATTGTAGAAGGTACCATGCACGAATTGTGTACTCAACTCTCTTGCATAGCTTGATAAACTCAGATTGGTCAGTAGAGTGCTCTAAAAAGTAATAAAGGCAAAAATTTCAAGACCAATAAGAAACAATTCGTACAAATTTAGTAAAAACTAAAAGCTAAAGAAACCATTTACAACAGACTTCCATATCAGTAAAATACATTTAGACACATTTGATAAATCCATACATAATATTTGCCTATGTTTTAACGATGGGCAGCAAACTAATGCATCCTTCTCCTTTATCCGGACTTGGGACCGGCCATGGTGGAGTTTATTTGCCATGGGCGGAGTTACAAATTAAGTTAGGAAATAATAAAAATTACATATGACAAACTATTAGGCAAATGTAAACATATACACATTCATAAGAACATTTGTTCCTTTTCTTGAGCAGAGACATCCTTATTTTTTGGACTTAACTGGCCAATTTAAGCATTAGATTCAGCCAATGCTGCACCACTTGATACATCAATGATCAATTGGATTAAAAGAACAAACCTTTTGCAGCACAGTAGCAATTTTTTCAGTATGAACTATCTCAACATCCATCACAATGATAATGTAATTCTACATTTCTATAGTGTTCTATGGACACTAGATGATTAGAATTGAGTTAGATAGTTGGCTGTTAGGAGCTGGTACAGATCCAATAACAATTGTTAGGACCTGAAATAGCTTTGATACCAATTTTTAAGGATTTAATACTCCTTTGTCAACTAAACTATCACAACCATACAGATGGTGCAAAAATAAGAAGCAGAGTGAACACAAAGAAGACTGACAAAAGACACATGTGGTTTGACAAGTTTGTTTATATCCATAGCCGTAGAGCAAGTCACACGACAATTAAAATCAATTTGTACCTTCTGGAAGGCAAGGGTCAGAGAGACCAGGTCACATCAACAAAACACCTTATAGGAACAGCAAGACACCAAGTTGCGTCAAGTGAACACTAGACATGGACGGCATGTAAGCAGGTTGAAACAGCTGATCCCTAGGTAGGTTGACATGATACCATATCAAATCTGTTGGAGTCATCTATGTTTGAGGGCGTTGCTCCTGAACCTCTAGAAAGGAAACATCTTCCCTTACATCCCTAGCAAACTCACCTGAGAGCTCAATCCTTACCTTTTATTTGCTGCATCAATCAGGCTCTACAATTTTAACACCTGGTAAATTATGCGACGCACCTACCAACCTTGATGGAGTCTCTATCCAGAAGAAGAATAGTAAATGAAAAGATTGAAAACCTCAATTTTCATCAACGAAGTTGCATACAAGATGAAATAGACCCACTCTGATCTCCTCCTTAGTCCTTATGCATCCATTTTTAACGTGATTTGAATTTAAAGGATAAATCAATTAATTCTTGTTCCAAGTTGGTCAGTGTTATACGCATACTCCTGATTTCAAATGAGATTTTGATCTTCAAACAAATATAGTCTATCCAGCTAACACCAAAGTTCACCTTTTTCTCATCTCACATAGCAAATAGAGGAGAAATAAAGGAGATTTCTTGAAAATAGAAGATAAACAATGTTATTCTCCACGGCTGGAAAACAAATGTCACGGAAACAACAACGCTAACCGCAAAAGTGAAATGGAACTAAAAAAGGCAAAATCATCAAACGCTGGAGAAGGAACACACAAAAAAAACCTAAACAAAAGTGAAGCATTCAATACCTATGAGACCTGTCAACTTCATGATGAGTTTGGGCTTCATCACTGGAATCACGGACTCCCTCTCCAACCTTATCACATCCTTCCCCATCGCCTTCCCCGATGACGACGACGACGATGACAACAACTCAATTGAAGACAACGGCGTCCCCTGCAGAAGCGAGGAAAGGATTTCGCATGAAAAGGCAGGAATCGAGGTGAGGAAAGGGCGAAGAGTTGGAGATTAACCGGCGGCGAAGCTTCGAACCTGTAACGGTAGCGCCCGACGGCTTCGCTCGCTTGCCGCTCACATCTCGCTGGAAGGCCGTTGACGGGCCCCGCTTGATAGTGCTTTATGACAGGGACGGTTTGTTCTCGAAGTAGTACCCACATTGTTATTGGCCACTGTATGGGGCCCGATTTTTGGCTTCCATGGAGATGACGCGTGGAAGCCGTAGCGTAAGAATCAAAGTGACTGTATTTAGGGTCTTAATTGAAGATTATCCGAAACTTCGGGAACGGCTGCCGACACTTGAAGATATTGCGGTGAATAAAATAAACACATTTTTGCACTTGGCGGTTTCACTTGCCTACGAGAGAACGTTGGGTATGAACAAAATCGAATTTAAATTATATCGATATTTTTATGTTCTATCGAATCTAAATTTATATACATTTGCTCAATATTAAACATTTTGTATTTATTAAAGAGCGTATCTTATAATGCTAAATAGTTGTATAGGTATACAAATGCAGGTAAAACTTTTAAAAATATTCTCCTCCCAGAAAATCTTTAATATATTTTGATCATATTTTTTACTAGTCAAAATAAAAAAAAAAATAAAGGTACGTATTAATAAATGGGCATAAAATAAAAGATTATTATTCTAAATAAAATGGATCATATAGAAGTTAAAAAGGAACATTATGGAGGGCACAATGTATTAATTATGATATATACAAATCAATCGACATCTACAATCAATCATAATGGCCCATAAAATTTAATAAGCATATAAAATAATATTTATGATTTATCTATAAATTCAATTATTGTATAAATAATTGATAAGTAATGATTGGTGAAGAAAAAGTTAATTGGAAAGTGCTGATGAAACATAGAATATGTTGTAAAAATTAATTTATAAGAGTAAATTAAAAAGAAAATAATTAACATTTACATTTACATTTACTACATATACCGAGAACTTCAATTTAGTTAATTCTTGCTTTAGATTTAGACAAATATGCAATTTAATATGATCGGGTTTTGTCAATTCATACTGCCAATTCATTGAATTACTCCAAAGAAATTGTTCTATTGATGCTATTGCAATTAACCAAAGGCAAACATTATCATCTAAGATTGTCGCATTGATTCATTGAACTACTCGAAAGAAATTGTTCTATTCATGCTATTGCAATTTAATTTCATATTGCATTCACCACTCACAAGCTAATTAAGCACATTGTCACATTGATTCAAACAGTTCTCCCAAAGAAAAGAAGAAACCAAATCCACTTAAACTACTAGGAATTACAAGCAAATTTAGCTAGACCAGCTTTATTTAGATCACTGCCTGAGCTTCGCTTGGATCCTCATTGTTCTAAAGACTTACAGCCTTCAGAGCATCACCCTTCTGTTTCAGACTGACCAACAGACTGTCAAAACTCTTCTTGAAGGAATCGACACCCTCTGCCTCAAGTTGATCCCCAACTTCATTCCAGTTGATTCCCAACTTCTCTAGCGCATTGTAAACTCCCTCTGCCTCTGATATATTTGAATCGATGGTCCTTGAGACAACGCCGTGGTCGATGAAGGCTTGAAGAGCCTGGTCGGGCATGGTTGACACCTGAAACCGCAGATGAAATCATTCAACTATAAGGTCAAGGACTGAACAAAATGCTGATTTCATTGTCCAGGAGAAAACCAAATCTGGATGAGATAACTCAACTTCTAAAGATGCACAATTTATGCAGTTTCACCTAGTAAGTACCAACAATTGAGTAAAATTGATTACTAGCAATGATGGCATAACTGTGACATATTAGTTCAACCAGACAGTGTCATACACCAATTGATTAGAACCTTTGAGAATTGACAACGCAATTACGGTGTAGAAGTGTCAACTGGGCCCATGGATAGAGCATAAGATTGCCGCGCATGAATCTGAGCCCTACCAGTCAGCTGACGCACAGGCCTAATTTGAGCCAACGACTCAAGATATTTTTGTAATTTTTTTTTATGTAACATATGTAGTAGTACCCTTTTATCCCTAAAATAAATTAAAAATCTACACAATTAGTCTTATTTTTAAAACAAACATTGAAAGGAAAAAAATATGTTTTTTTTTTAACATTTCAGATTTTTCATCATTATTTTTTATTTTTTCAAAACTATTTGATATTATTTTATTATTAGATTAAGGCTGGCTGGACAGGCCAAACTCGGGGTAGCCATGTCCAGGCCGGTGCTTGGCCTGGGTTAACACCAATTCGCATGGTTCCGCTAGAGCCAAGCTATCTCAAGCCTAGTCACATGCAGCATGGCATAGCATCGTGGAAATATGCTACTAGTGACCAGGTTGCACTATGCTTGAAGCTCTTGCGTAACCAAAGCAAAGTCCAGTCCATACTCCAAACTGAAGGATAATAAAAGTATATCCTGTACTACTTTATAACAGAATACTTTCACATATGCATGCAGTCTAAAGGAATGTTTAGATGTAACTCACCGTATCAGGTCCAATGAGAGGATCTACATAAAGGGTGTCAGGATATGCAGGATTCTTAACACTTGTTGATGCCCATAAAAGTCTTTGCTTTTTGGCACCCTTCTTCACTAAAGCTTCCCACCGGGGACCGGAAAACTTCTTCTGATATAGTTTATAAGCTAGAGTTGCTTGAGCTACTGCAGCCTGTGGATTCCATCACACAAAAGATGGCCATCAATAGAAAATCAGTTTGTTACCGAGACCGGGCAGAGTGTTTTACCTTTCCTCGGAGATTCAGAGCTTCAGGTGTCCCAATCTTTTCTAGCAATTTATCAACAAGGGAATCGACACGGCTCACAAAGAAGGAAGCCACACTTGTAAGCTTAGACAGGTCACTCAGTCCAGAAGATTCAAGACCATTCAAATATGCGTCAATGACTGCTTCGTATCTAGGAAGTGAGAAGATCAACTGCAGAATAAGAAGTCTGATCAGTAAAGTAATGCACATCTAATGAGATATCTGCTATAATAACAGACACGAGTTTGTAGTTTACAGTAATTTTTTCCTTTAAAATGAATTAATCCCAAACTAGTTTGGCATGAAATTATAGTCTATAGCAGTTGACATTGAAATTTTCCCTCTAAAATCAGGTTACGGAATTATTCACTTATCAAGCCTGAAGTCCTATGAGATTCTATATTAAGTTCTGTCATTAATACTTATTTATCTTAGTAAATGAAATTAGGAGTTGAATCCCAGCACTCAACGATGGTTTTGTCTGGTGTTTGGCCTGAGTATGACATTTTTATGACAGCTGGTACAAAGTTTAACAGGTTGTAATGATGAAGTCATCAATTCAGTAAACATTAGCAGTTTTAATCAAAGTTGCTTCCATGAAAGACAATACCCAAAAAATGCAACAGAGACTAACCAACAATTTGGAGTGCCATGTTGGTTTCCAAAGAAGCAGTAGATGTATCAGTGATTCTAATTCACTACTCAGAGCTGTCTACATTCTGTTTCTCCTGAATGGGTTATATAGTTCCAGGTTTAAGAATACATCAACTCATGATCTAGCAATTATATCCAGAAAGAGAAATAGAAATCTATCTTCTCATCTAAAATGAATGAATCTGAATTACTCTTCTTCGTTCACAGCCCATCATTTCATGAAAAAAAAAGGCAATCAAATAATCATTTTGGCATATTATTTGTGCATGCAGCATGCTCTAATGGCGGAGAATGTGAAAGCAACAAAAGCATGAATGTGCTGGAGACATTTTTGTCCCTCTGTATCATCTACTTCAAACAATTAGTTGCAATTCATCTTCTCAATTTTAGCATACCACATTAATTCTTCCCTGACCTTTCATCTTTGTCTATTTCTATACTGTTCTGCTGCTTTGCAGATGCTTATAAACGCCTCTCCTTCTCTTGCCAAAAAAGCTCATCACCTTCTCGTGGCAACAAGAGTTGAGGTGGACAGTCTCAACAAAGAAAATGCAAGGAAATTGGGGGTAAGTTCAGATTTCCAGCAATAGTAAGCATTGTCATCAAATTTTCTTTCTTTCTTTTACTTGAATCATTAATTTTACATAATGACTATGTTAGTATAATTGTTGTTATTGAATTACTGTAAGCTGTTGTTGAAGAGATGCTTTCCACAAGGCACTAATGTAACAAAAAACTTGATGCATCCTAATGTATAGAATATTTGAGCTCTCAAGTGCATGGTCTTGCACCTTCATCCTCTAATATGTTAAATCTTTTGAAAAAGAAAATCTGATTTTTCAATTTCCATTTTGTCCATTTCTCAAATAGTATGTTTATTCTATCGTATATTTTGATTGGTATAGTTTTATAGATAAATTACATACCACCCCACATAAAGCAGGTCAAATATCTAAGTAACGATGATATATTGAATCCTTCTCTCATGCTGGTGGCTCATGTGTTGCAGAGTAAACTCTGTATATAACAAGATCTTGCTTCTTTATCTATGGCATAGCATAATTCACTGCTATTCTGACAATACTATTTTTAACAACCACTTTTTTCTTTTATATTCAGTGTTCTAACATACCTTTTTAGGATAAGAGTACTTTCATCCTCCATATTCTAGATCCAATCAGCACTAGAACTAATTGGGAATGAGAGCTCAAATTCAATAACATAAGGAAACTCAATATATAATCTATAGAAAATTGTACAGCATATACCACCAAATGTATAAAGAAGATAAAACCATATGTACTTTAGTTAAACTGCAGCAAGAGAACTGGCTGTAGTTAAGAAGGAAATTACTGCAGCTTCGTATGTTCCCTAATGTGGCAATATGTGATACATCTGGCATTCTTGTAAATGTTGCACATATCAGAACTTATTTTGGACAATTTTTTTAGAAAATAAAAAGGAAAACAATCTTGGTAATTGAGATGAAGCAAGGTTGTGGATAGGTATATACAGATCCTAGAGATCAAATAAGGAGACATTTCATAACTAGATGATTTGAATAAAACGAGCACTATCCATTAAGGTGGAGTTCTAATTAATTAATTCCACAAAGAAATGGGTTTGTCATAACATTAGCAGGAATGCAAATAACATTTTGAAATTTTAATGAAATGCAGGAGTTGATTCAGTAACAAAAAAAACAATAGGGAAATTGAACTTACTGTCACATTAACACTTATACCAAGTGAAATAACTTTTTCAACCGAAGGAACACATTCTGCTGTGGCTGGAATCTTGATGTAGACATTTGGACGGTCAACAACTTTGTGTAACCATTTAGCAGCTTCAACTGTGCCATTAGTGTCGTTTGCGAGCTTGGGCGAGACTTCAACAGAAACATAACCATCGCCACCATCTGTTTCATCATAAATGTGTTCAAATAGTTTGCAAGCATCTTGAATATCCTTTACAACAAGCTCCCAGTATGCACTTTCTATGTCCTTCCCTGATGTTACAAGATCCCTGTATAGAGACATTGGCTTGGTAATTCACAAAGCTTGGAGATACATCAGCAAATAGTGGTGTAAAATAATTAACAATTGAACCATTAACAGATGATTGAGGTTGCTTATTGTAATTGAGAGGTATTTTTATGAGCTTCCAATTGATAAATTAATTTTCCCTCTAGAAGTAACGACTGTGATAAGTTCTTTTATTCTAGAAAAGCATAATCATATAACGCCCAATATGAAACCCACACAAGCAATGAGCAGTTAGATGATTACTACTTAAATAGTACTAGTGGGTAGCGACAACCCAGTCATGATAATAAAATAGAAGCGACCAAAACATGATAGATCATTCACCAATCCCTGCAATATCAGAAGCACCTAATTGTCTTCAAACAAAAATGATCAATGCAGATATGTTGATATAGATGAATACCTGAACTGCTCATCGTAGGCATTAGATGAAGATATGGCTTTCTGAAAAATCTGCAGCAAAGAGAAAATTAAGGTAAGCTCAAATAGAGTAAAAGAGAGTGGCGTTGATATAAATTTCAAAAACAAATCTTACTGTAGGATTGCTGGTAACACCTCTAACTCCACTGGCAATTAGCGGCAGCAAATCTGTTACTGGGCGACAGAGATTGTCATACCATGGAGATTGTCCTTGAAGCTCATAAAGGTCATGGAGCCTTGTCCTCTTTGATGGGACACCATTTCCATCTTGCTTTGAGCACTTCACACTGGGTAGATATATATATAGGTAAAAAAAAAAAACAAAGAGTCATAAATTACTATGCAGAAATAGAGGAAGAGATTAACATAAATAGCTGAACAAAGTTAAATTAAACCTTGAAAGTAAGGGGGAAACGTATTGGAAAAAAATGATGGGAAAAAATCTATTATCTTTTGAATGTCAATAGTTAAATTTATACAGAATTGATGGTAACACGAGTTGGTAGTGCAATAATACAATAAATAAACAAATAGGTCAAGTGCAATTGATGAAAGCTGCTACTGCCGTGGATGCTGCAAGATCATGCAAAAGCTAGAAAAAAAAAAATCGATCATCAGATCTAGAAAAGCACACCGCTGGAACAAAACTAACAAAAACTGGAATAAAAAAAACTAAAAACAATAGATCAACCCAGATTTAAAAGAGGATAACAAGAAAAAAAAGGAGGGAGCATACGCCGAAGCACTTCTAGCTCGATCTCTTCGAACAGAGAAGCGGAGGGGAGCACTGCGGCTCAGAACCGGGCTGACTCTGAAGCCGACGGGGAGCTTGGGATCAACTCGCGGCGACGGAGCGGTAAAGGAGGCGAGGGCCGCGTTGGAGAATTTGGAGATCGAGGCCATGGTTGGGGAGGTTCAGATTTGGTGGGCGACGAGAGAACAAGAAAGGAGGGATTTTATTGAGGAAGGAGAAGAGAAGATGGTTTGTAGTTGTTTAGGTTGACGCCGCCAAGCCGAGCCGAACCGAGCCGAGCCGCGATGGCGAAGGCAAGCAACAGCCGGCAAGGTAAAACGACACTGTGAACAGAATAATGGAGGTCTGTTTTTGGGTAGGTGCATCAGCCACGTGGGCAGGTGGGGAATCGCGTGTCGGTCATGGGACAGGAAACACGAATTCATTTGGAAAAAAAAAATTTTTCAGTCAACAAACGGGATTTATACCCATTTAATTAACAGCAACTCAATGTACTAAATATCAATATTAAATTTTAAAATTAAAATTCATGCCTATTTATTTTTAAATAGGTATAATATATTTATGATTTTGCTTATCCCATGAGTTTCTTCATATCCATTCATTGTGATGCAAGGTGAAATGTATCATCTTCGTTCCATGTAACTGTCTCATACCATAGAAAAGAAATATATTTTTGTCCATTCAAGATTAGAAAATTGATTGGGTGGTAAATCATGATGATTTAATATTGTCTATTTAGTGTGAGAAATAGGTGATATTAACGTCCAGTTATTTATTATAATGAAATAAGAATTAATTTTCGATAAGTCTATGCCTTGGAAAAACTCTTTCATCTTATATTCTATAACTATAAATTGACTTTATAATCTATCTCTTTTACCTAATATAGGATAAAAAAATGCAGTATAATCACCTATTTTATATTGACTATCATAAATAAATATCTAATTATACCTACCATCTAGTTGCTGACCAACTAAATATTAATGTAAAATATTAAAATTTAAAATTTAACTCATCTATTTAAATAAACAGAATGAGTTTCCACTAAGTACCTACCATACTTAAAAGTTAAAATTATAAAATGTACCACATCATTTACTATTTTCAACGATCCAAATATCCACTAAGCATTTATAAGGAATTTTCTTAATAAAATTGTTCTTTTTTTCTTATTATGTCCATAATTAAAGAAATATTAAAGTAGTACTTTTCTTAATTTTTAAATTATTTTTACAATATTGACCAAAATTGCTACTCTAACACTCTAAAATATCTTTTAAAATAATTCCAAGATGTTATTTAAAATATAATTAATGTTTGTTTTTTTTACTAAAATCACGGATATATAAAAAAAAATCGACATTTTACTCAACCGTGCATAAAGTTACATTATTTCTCATTTCACATATCTAACTTTTTAATACCTAAATCATTTAGTGTCTCCATGAAGACAAAAAAAATTGATAAAAATTCTCATATTATTTCCATTGAATTGAAGATACAAATGTTAAAATCTAAAAATTAAATTAAATTTGGAAACAAAACTATTCGAAAAATTTTACAACCGAATATAGATGGGTCATGATTATAATATTTACAATTTTAAAAATGAAATCATAATCAGATCTTTGTATCTTATTCTCCATTAATCCAAATCACAATCAAATTTATGTATCTTATTCTACATTGTCGTAGCATATGACTAGTGTTTGGGAGGAAGAAAAGCCAAGCTCACTAAGAAGGAAAGACAACTAATGTAATTCAACTGTGGTCGGGATAGAGCGATATCCTGCCTCAGTCGAGGATCGAGCAATAGTGCATCGTTTCTTTGAGCTCCAAAAAATAGGATTTTGTCCAAGATAGATAATATATGCGCTAGTGAAAGTAAAGTCATTTTTATTTCCAGCCCAGTCTAAACCTCAGAATGCATGTAGAGCAAGAGACGATTAACAATGAAGTAGAATGCCTTAATTATTGGTGCCACCTAGATATCTTAAAACACGTTTAACAACATACCAATGCTCACTAGTAGGATGATGTATGAATTGAGAAATCTGGTTAACAACATAAGTAATATCAAGATTAGTAACAGATAAGTACTAAAGGCTACCTACTATAGTACAATACTCAGATGGATCAGAGAGGGTTGTGTCATCACGAAGTGTAAGTGTAGGCATAGTAGATAGTGGTGTGGAAACAGGATGAACATCTATCATCTTGGTCCAAGCATGAAGGTCAGCAATGTAATGACACCGAGAAAGTAACAAACCTAGCGAATGGGGGAGTACTTTGACACTGAGAAAATAAGTCAAAACACCAAGATCCTTAAGAGAGAATTGTTTAGCTAGTAGATTAATGAAATGTTGAACAATACTTTTGTCATTTTTTGCTGATGATTGATCCTTTATGAAACTGAGCGGATGACATTGGGATACGGTGGTGAGGTGGATGCCAAGTAGACCGAGCTGGAGGTACTCCGGGTGAGCGGTGCCTCGTCCTTCCAGGACCTATAAGCACTCGTGCAGACTAACAGAACCTTAGTTATCAAACCAGGGAAGGGGTCCCCTATTTTGGTACTCCAATGCTCAAGTAAGTGATGTGATCACGAGGAAATATACACTAACAATGAATAGTAAAAAACGGTACGTAAGACGGCGTGGGAATGTGTGTGAATGCGTACCTCAAGAGGTGTCCCCGCAACGGAGACCGAGGACCCCCATTT
>JBBPFP010000039.1:1854675-1865562 GCA_037974795.1 Kaempferia galanga | reverse complement strand
AAGGTGACACAACGACCGACAGGGGCAATAACGAGAGTGAGGGGGAGAGGTCGAGTTGGAAAGGAAAATTTAAATTTTTAAAATTCGACAGGGTGATAAGAGATTAAAACAATTCGCGACATCACTGCCAAGTGCACAATTGAAAAAATATATATATAATATAATGACACGGTAGCGATACAGTAGTTATCATGCACGAAACATTAAGTAGGATACAGATTATAATGACGCAGTAGCACTATAGTAATTTCGTGCATATATATAGATATATAGAGAGAGAGTATTAATAGCCTGCGCATAACATGTTTCTTCTAATTTTTTTTTAAATTTTTTTAAAATTTAATTATAGAAAATTATATTTATTTAAATATAACCTTAAATATCTTATTATACCATAAACATTCAAATTTATTCATTTTTAATTTTTTTAAAAAAAATTAATACTATAACCCAATTATGAACTAGGCAAAATTTTAATCTCTTAAATATTATAAACCAATTAGTAAATTTGAACCATAGAGATAAAAAATTAAAAAAAATTATTATTTTACCTGATTAAAACTTTCTACATGAATTACAATATTAATTTAAAAAAAATTAAAAATGATAATATTTTAAACATTTAGAGTATAATCGGATATTCAAAATTTATATTTATAAAAATATTAAATTTCTATAAAAATAAGAATATTATATAAAAATTTAAACAAACTGTTATCCTACAGACCCACAATGCGACGCAGGATAACTATACACCAAATAATAGTGCCAACATGCAACTTCAAAGTTCCACTTAAGGTAGGTCTTAAGCATTCGATACAGCAAATCATTCCATGTCTTAATTGTCCAAATAGTATAAAATAGCATGGGGAAATCTTTAAAGAAAATCCATAAATTATGCAATGTGATCATTCTCTGAAAACGAAATTGATAATAAGGTTGGACCAGTCATGGAAAACATGTCTCTATGCTGCAACAGAAGGCTTTGTCGCAGCAGACAGCTTGGACCTTCTCTTGGCCAAGCTCTCGCTCCTGCGCTCCCTCTGCTCCTTGAGCCTGGAGGCAAGTAGCTTCTGGTACTCAGCTGCTTCAGACTTGGCCTTGGCAATCCTCTTCTTCTTCTCCGAGATCCTCGAACGCTTCCTCTGTAACGTCAGTGGAGTCACCAGTCGCTGAATCTTGGGTGCTTTGCTGCACTTCTTGCCTGAAGGAGTACAAAACAGTTGAGACTAGCGAAAACAAATGCTGGTGGTTAACTGAAACAAAATAGGGAGTAATGCTATTCATAAATAAAGGTACTGAATCAAACTGCACCTGTTTTCGTCGTGAATGTTCTGCGATATGTGTTAACATATTTGCGAACATCGTCCTCCTTTGACAAGTTAAATAGCTTGCGAATTTTGGAGGCTCTCTTTGGCCCTCTCATTCTTGGCTTCTCAATATCAGTTAATCCTGGAAGATCATTCTCACCCTTCTTAACAATAACCAAGTTTAAAACTGAGAGATCAGGGCTAACAATGCAGCCACGAACTGATTTCCTTCTGCGCTCTCCATTACGCCTGCCGTACCCACGGAAACAAGGTGTCCCTTTTTATGATTCAGAAAAATTAGGAAGCTAATAAAGGACAATCTAGTTGGTTGAAAAGTGGAAAAAATAAATCCAAATACCAATTTATTACCTCTGTGAAGAAGCAAGCGGACTCGCCCAGTTGTAAGGACTCCCTGCTTCATGGGAAAACCTTGTTTATCGCACCCTCCCATGATCTTAAAAACATACCCTTTAAACTCCTGTAAAAAAGAGGCAAAGATTATATAATCAATATTGCAATAGTTTAAGCCATGGAGGGTTCTTGCCAGAACTGACTGGAAAAAAAATGCAGTTATAACATACCTCGCCAAGAGCATCCCCACTAACTTCTTGAGAGATCCTCTTGTCATAAAAAGCCCGGCTACACAACAATTATAAGCAATGTTGACAAAAAGAAGGCTAAAAATAAGCAACAGAGAAGACTATACCTCATGAACATTAAATAATTTCAGAAAAAAATCAATAAACATCTCTTATTGTCTCAAGATAGAGAACTTGGAAATGATTTTTTCCACTAGTAAAATAAAATTAACCAAGCTAATTGTCAAAATGCCCCAAATTCAGAACACTTCAATTTGTTAATAAGCTTAAATCAAAGATGGAGACAGATGAACAAATGACAATATCTAATTTTCTTATTATTAGCTTAAATCATAATATCAAAACATAACAAATAGCAAGCTCAAAGGGAAAAAATACATAAATGATACTAAATTGTGTGGAAGTTCAAACCACTGTTTTATGAAAGAGAGACATCGAGCAGGTTTTTTTTTCATGTAGGAACACAATTGATAGATATAAATCTTAGATGAACAACTTGTAGCAAGATTAGTTTTTTGTGCTGCAAACTTTATGGCTAAGACTCCGGCCTTAAGCATATAAAGATGGCTGCAACGGACTGGCATTGCATACAATTTAGGTCAACGCCCTAGAACAGCACCTAGGCTGCACTTTATTATGGTTATTATCGAAGTTACTGCAATAACCAAAAAAACAGAACTTTAGAAGATAGCACCTGTCAAGGATGTATAAGATGTTCTTCCTACATGCGAACAATCTCACCAGATGTATCTCAAAAAATCACCGCATTGAGCGCACAGCTATAAGCATGCACAAAGCTATACTTGTTGGAATCTCAGGTAAAATTTTCCAGCTTGTTCCTCTTACCCCCAACTAAAGTAGGCATATTTATGTTATTTCGTTGTATCATTTTCATAGAACTACTGTAAATTTTAGGGATCAAGAAATCCAATATTGGTCGATGCTGAGTGCCAGATCTTGCTAAATGTAACACCTGAGAAAACCACTACCTTGGTTCGAACGATTTCCACAATAACAACCACTTAATTGGCAACTACGAAACTGAAAAAAAGCAACTACGCAGAAACCAAAAAAAAAAAAAAAAAACACGCACAGAGAGAGAGAGAGAATAACAAACAAAACACAGTTTTTATAATGACATACAGTTTTTGGTCGTCATCGATCTCGAGCTTCTTCTGGCAGCCGGTAGTTGGGTTTGCAATATTGAACTTGAAAAAAGAAAAAAAAACAAACAAGTAGAAGGAGATCAGAAATGAGCGTACGTGGAACATCAACCTAACGTTTGAAAAACTACCTTCATCTTGAATTACAGGATTCCTTGCTTTTCGACGAAGCGAGACCGGGAGGAGAAGAGGAAACGCAACGCCGCCTTCGAAGCAAACTCCGCCGCTAGGGTTTTCCATCGTGCTCCGCTTTGCCATTTATAGCAGCAGCAAGAAGCAGACGTTGCAAATACCGAAGGATCTTGACCGTTTAGTTGGCCCGTTGGATTAAGTGGCGATCTTGGCCGTTGGATAGATTGATGGTCAAGCGGCGATGTAATACATTATTATGTTTTATGCCACTTATGATGAAGAAACAAACACTAATTAGCAAAACAAAGATTTCATTTCGACTATCGTTCTCGAAATCTTGCACCAATTGTTCATAACTTTTTTTGTTAAATATACTCAAAAACATGTTACAAATGATAGATAAATTGAATATCTAGATTAGTGGCAATTCTCTTCGGCAATATTTTCCTGATGTTCGTGGTTAGGAATCATAAATTGTTTATGACTACCACGGTTCTCGTTTGGCATGCTCTTAGGCAATGTTTCAATGAGTTCATCTATTAGAAGAAACCCAACCTAGGTAGGTTATTCGATTATGTTTAGCCGATGGTAATAGTATTGATATTGATATTGCAAATCAAATCAAAGAGATGTAGAATTCCTTGTCAAACATGGTGATTATTCCTTGTGAGACTTAGAAGAAAAAAGTAATCAAATATGGATTATTATTTACACGAAAAGTTCTTTGGTTACACTTCGTTGGACAAAAGATTTAAGATAAATTGTTTGTACCAACTAGTCTTTTCTTAAATTTCCAATTCTAACTTTTATTTTAGGTCATTGGACAAATGTGAAATTTGACGAAGCATTTAAAGCACAAGCATGAAAGGGCTAAGAGCTTCAATCTCAATTAAAGTGTCAAACTTGAAGGCTCGTATATTATTTCTTGGATTTTAGATAGATTATTATAAGAACAATGATAAGTATTAAAAGGAACAATGTTTCCTTGTCATTGGGCTTAACCACATTGTTTTGATGTATTGACAATGTAATCTAAGTTAGGGTTTTTCCTACGTTTTGATATGTGAATCATGTACAAGGACTTAAGATAGTCCACCCAAAGGTGATTCACTCATCCCGGCACCCCGTCAACTCGTCCCTATGCTAATATAGAGAATGTAAAACACAGATGACTATTAGCCATTAGTACAATGCCTAAAGCATAGGGAAAGTATCAAAATCAATCACGAGTTTAGATACCATCGTCACAAAAACGACGGTCATATGTGCCATCATCAATGGCAACAATGATGGTTAATGATTGTTGAAGCTATAATGACAGTCAAAAATACCATCATTATAGGTGTTTAGTTCGTATATATATATATATATCAAAACACAATATATTAAAAATAAAAACACCATATACATCAAAAGATCATCCATTAGTTCATGATAAGCGTATGTACAGTATTAGACTTGAAAAATTCACATCCATTTACGTCAAAAAAAAATATTTATTTCTCAAAAGTCTTCATATGCAAAAATGTTGACATTGTCACAAGCTCCAAACAGTCTGTTTCGTATCAAACCTCCAATACTTATAGCAAATATACAAATATACAAAAAAAAAAAAAAAAAAGAGTATCACAATAAGATTTTTAAAATAATAAAAAAAACTTAATATACAAAATATTAAACCTGCAATTTAATTTCAACAAATAAGAGAGATAATAATAAGAAATGAATAGTAAATATTAAACAACATTTAGCACAAATATTTATTGGCTACAATAGATAAAGGTTTGCATGTCTGTTAAAGTCTTCTGCAAGGCAAAGTTATCTACATTCCTTATTTGATCGGATGCAATAGTAGCAAGATACTTAAAAGTAATATAACACATCACATATCATGATTTAAAATCATGAATTTCTTAGAAATGGTGCTTAAATTGACTATTAGTAAATGAGGCAACTATTTCAAGAAGGATAATATTATAGAATCTAATCAGAGTAATAATAAACAACCGCCATGAATTTATTTGATAGTTAATAGCAGAGTAATGATATTAGTAGTTATTGATTGGGATCACAAAATTTTGGGGAAAGTTGACACTTAAAGATGTAGCCATTATGTGCTTATAATTTATACAATGGTTCAAAATAGATTATTGTCTATAAAAAGAAATCTCATATTGGTAAATTAAATGACAAAAAATGATATCAACTATTGAAACAAATAAACTTGATACCCTAGTTCCTTTTAGTACACGCCAGACATAACATGTTTTATGATTATTTGCAGCAACAACCATGCTTCCATTCCACATCACAGTCCGAGTAGAACTTGCAACCATGTAATATGGGCAAGTGAATTTGGGCCATATCCCTTTTAATTTGTTACTAGATAATAGCATTTCAAGTCAAGATCTAAATACCTTTTTTTCAATCAGATCTCATAACAAAACAAATGTACTTACTAACTCACAACTGCATGAATTTGCAACAAGATCCCATACTCCAAGATTACCATTATGGTCACCAGATATTAGTTATGTTCCTTCTGCAAGATAGTTAAACCTGATAGTTTGTAAAATCTTGCCCCAAAATTGATAGGAGGATCAGTTACAAGAACCTTTAATTGAACAAAAAACATTTGATTTCCAAGAATAATGAATAATCAAACCTTGTTGATTGAAAGAGCTGCTCATCCATTTCACTAGTAGATTACAATATAAGTAGATTAATGAGTATCAGTCAAGAGCTACAACAAAATATAGGAAATTAACAAAGGTTCTATAGAATGAAAATTACATTTTCAGAAGAAAAAAAGACTTTTATATTGTATCCATCATGAATATGTGTAAAATAGTACAAAAATACTTGATTTGGGTGTATAACTACTGTATTAACAGTTGCACGATGTCCATATTCTAGTTGACAAGTTGCACTTATGAAGCATCAACAAGAGGTACAAATAAATGAGAAATGAAGCTTAGATATTAGTATACAAATTAAGTATAATATAACACTTGATCAAAGAGGCTACAATTAATTCACTAAAAAGTAATAGGGCATTCTATGGTTTGGTAAATTGACCAAACAACATTAAAAGGGGAACAATGATCTAGAAAGCTTCCAAAAATGATGATCAATTTAATTGGAGGTAGCCAAATTACGTTCCTAATACATCCACAAAATACATCCTAATAAGCTCCAAATCCTCCTGAGTGATGTTGACACCATTAAAAGAAACTCTAGATCGAAATGAAAAAATGCGCAAGAAGCTAAAATTTGCATCTTTATGTAGCTCAACCAAGGACAAGCAAAGCATATAATGAAACTAACCCTAATAAAAGGAAGACAATACAGTTAATGAAAATCTAATGTAATCTAACTACCATTACAAGGAATTGAAAGCAACTTAAAGTAATCATGAAACTAACATGGAACGAAACGTAATCTATCCTAACCTAATTGCATCCAAATGAAAGACATAAACATATACTAAAGCATAGCGAACAATCTAACTACAGAAATTACATAACTAAAGTATAACAATTGAAAGAACATTTTATCGAACACCTAACTAGCATGAATCAAAGTAAGCCAAATGCATGCAATTTGAAATATGGGAGGTAAATTTGATACAAGCATTCAGCATCATAATCAGCACTAACACTCAAGTGAAATGATAGACCAACAATCAACCAATGTAATCACAATGAAGAGTACGACCCAAGCTCACAAAAGGATGATGATTGGGCTGACGTTGGAAGCGATGGAGAGCTCTCCTCTTCTAACCTAGAGAGAGGTGACTGGGGGATCGCCGGAAGAGGGCTACCCTCCTCTTCTAATCCGAAGAGGGGGATAGTTGTTGTCTGGAAGTGGAGGGGGACTGCGATGATTCAGAAAGGGCTACTAGTTGATGGATGGAGGAAGGTTTCCTCTCTTCTAACTCAAAGAGGGGAAGGCTGCTGGTGTGGAAGAGCCGAAGGAGGAAGAAGCTCCTCTTCTAACCCGAAGAGGAGACCCTTTTCTCTCTTCCCTTCTCACCCGAAGGGAAGAGGTGGGGGACAGATTGAAACCGGCGGTGGAGAGATGATGCCTCCTCTTCTAATCATGAGAGGAAAAGGGGATGAGGGAGAGGTGAGCTTGGGCGTTGGCAGCTTGCGGTGGAAAAGGAGATGAGGGTGAGGGAAGGAGATGGTGGTCAGCCAGCGGCGATGAAGGATGGAGGTGGTGCCGCTTCGTGGTGGGCGTTGGCCGCATGAGAAGGGATGAAGATCGCGTGAAGATGGCGTCCAACTTGGGCGTGAAGAGCATATGAGAGGTAAGTCCTTTGTTTCTGTCGCCCTTCATTTTGCAAGTTGATTTTGATTAAGGGTTGACGAACCAAAATGAGAAAAATGATAAACCAGTTAATCTCTTAGGGCGTGTTTGGTAGTCTTGTAATAGGTGAGTTTAACATAAATTTTACAAAAAATACATATTTAGTACAAGGGCTTAAATAATCACGCGGGATATACAAAACACATCTTAAACAAGGATTCGCGGGCTTACACAAACCCACCTCATTAATCAAGAGTTCTTTCTTCCGATTTTACCCTTCATTCACCTGAATTCTTCCCAATTTGCCCTTCATTCGGATCTCAATTCTATGTAAATTGAATTTTATATTCATAAGGATTCATAAGGGTAAAAAGGTAATTTTATTGTAAAACCATTCTAAACATATTTTTTTTAAACACATCTACCAAACACCCATTTCAGAAAATCAAACATACAAACCAAACATATTTTTTTATTTTAAACCCTCTACCTTATTTTTATCTAAACCTAAATAATCTAAATCCGGGATATAATAAAACCACCTACCAAACGATGCCAAATAATCTAAACTCTGGATATAATAAAATCACCTACCAAACGAGACCTTATTGATTATTCCTGGGGTGGCCGGTCTTGCCCTACGGAAGTTTCCCACCGACTATCAGAGTAGATTGGGAAGCACTTACGGTGGGTAGCCGAGAAGCCCAGTATTCTTTAGTTACGAATTCCATTTAAAAAGGGTTGATGAACCAAGCTCTTTATCTGAACCGGTCTTAATTGAAAATGGACCAACCTTATTTAATTTGATTTAAACCACACATCCAGTTGAACCGAACCAGCTATCCTAAGTATTTATAATTACATTTTAAAATAAGTATCATTAAAAAAATATCATTGAAATTTAAAAAAAAATATAAAAGCAATAATGATGGGCAAAAAAAGTTGAATGTCCCACAATAACGGTGAGAAGAAATCTTACCGTTAAAGACATGACATTAACGATGGAAACAAAAAATATGGTCGTTGATAACAAAGCATCAACGTTAGGATAAAATACCGTCGTTAACGTGTATACATGAATGACGAGCACTAAATCCTGTTGTTATCGAACCACCAATAATGATTGTATTTGATACTGTCATTAATATCTGTCGTTAAAAATAACTTTTCTAGTAGTGGAGTAACTCTAATGTTATATTGATATATAAATTATGTATTTGGTCATTTCCTTATTCTATGATATGTTTATGCCTTGTCCTTATTTGATTAAATGTGTGTGTGTGTATGAATATGATGGATTGTGATCCTTGTAGAGGAGAAGCTCTATATTGTAAGACCATGTGGCCTTGTGATAAAAGGTATCCCTTTAAGTGGACTTCTTAGAAATCATCTTAAAAGGAGGTCAATTCACTAAAGGGGATTAATAATTAGAGGTTAATGAGATTTTTCCAATTTAATGGTAGAAAGTAATTTATATAATCTAGACTATATGACTAGGGGCTCTCATGTGACAGAGAGTATCCCCTTAACCGGACTGTTTAGTGTTATCTCTTTACTTAATAACATTGAAATTGATGTAAACATGTTAATTAGAGTTTAATGAGTTTCCCTCAATTTAATATTAGGAAATGACTTGTGTAATCTAAACTTTATGACTGGGGTTCCTTATGTGATAGGGGGTATCCCTTTAACCATACTTTCTAATATTTCCTCTTTACTTAATAGCATTGAAATTGGAGTAAGCACTTCGGTGTAACCTTCATGAGTTTATATCGGTAGTTTGAATATAATCCCTACAAGTGTATAAATATGGAGGTAAGAAGGTGAACAAAACATAAGACATCAACTAACATCATAGTGAAACTGAAATCCTAGAATCCTTTCCCCAAACTAAATCTCCTCTCTCTTTCTCTCTTACTCTTTTGTCCACGTGATTTCATCCCCACAAGATGCCTAGTTAATTAGAAGGTGGTAGACTTGTTACAATAGGACAATGAATCAATTTCTGGTGGGTGTATGCTCTTGGGGAAAAATCCCTCTCACTTCTAGCCAACTTGACGGTCGGTTATAAACTGACCCAATGATTTATCTACCTTTACATAACCTAGTAACATGTTGTGATGGGCATCTGGGTGAGCATAATTACCTTTTCTACAATTGTTCATGTGATTTTACACAACTTCCATCGTCTAGATAACTTGTTTTGTAAATTCAACTAGTGCTTAATCAACTTTTCTATGGATCAATTTTTTGTTATTTGACGATATAACCAGGTAATTATGGTTAGAAAACTAGTTTTATTGATGAGCATGATACAAAATTATTTGAGTATAATCCTATCCCACTGACACTAAAAACTTATTGTCTAACCACAAATGCACGATTATATCATCAAGTAATAAAATATTGATCCAAGGGCTATTGATTAAGTACTAGTTAAATTTACAAAATAAGTTATCTAGACAATCGAAGGTTGTATGAAAGCAAGTACGCACGAAAGTGGGAGAGAGAGATTAAGAGAGAGGGAGAGGAATTGGTTTAGGGAAACTATTTTAGGATTTCGATTTTATTATGATGTTGGTTTATACTCTATGTATTATTTACTTCCTCACTTCTATGTTTACGTTGTTGTACAAATTCTAGCCAAATTACTAATACGAACCCATAATGGTTGTACCAGAGTGTTTACACTACTTTTAATATTATTAAGTAAAGAGCTAACATAGAAAGTCCGGTTAAAGGGATACCTCCTATTACATGAGGGCCCGTGATTCATACAGTCTAGATTATACAAGTCACTTCCTAATATTATATAGGAAAAGCCATTAAACTCTAATTCACATGTTTATATCAATTTCAATGTTATTAAGTAAAGAGGTAACATAGAAATATCGGTTCAAGAGATATCCTTGTCACATGAGGGTTTTCGATCATACAATCTAGATTACACAAGTTACTTCATAACACTAAATTTAGAAACTCTTATTAACCTCTGAATAGTAATCCCCTTATAGTAGATTGGCCTCATTCCAAGAGGATAGCTCTAGAAAGTCCACTTAAAGGAATACCCTCTATTACTAAGGGCCCCATTTTACACAATATAGAGTTTCTCCTCTAAAAGGTGTCTAATCTTCGAAAATCCATCACATTCACCCACACACATTTAATCAAACAAGAACAAGACATAAACATATCATAAAATAAGGAAATAATCAAATCCATAGTTTATATATTAACATCACAACTACTCTATACATCCTAGAATTAGAAGCATCTACTCCCTAACAAAGGAAATACATTCAAGAGATAAAGAAAATAGCAATATATAACTCTATATATGAAATAAAGAGAAGATAATGCTTATACGATGTC
>JBBPFP010000039.1:1841935-1853405 GCA_037974795.1 Kaempferia galanga | reverse complement strand
TTGTCACGTGGCGTAGGGCTGACTCCTCTCGCACGTCACGTGGCGCCTGGCTGGCCTCCACATCATCTTCCACGTAGGCTCCCAAAACCATACCGGATTATATGAGAAAGAGACAAGAATATTCTTGGTTTTTTGATTTTTTTAACTTATGAAATTAAGATCAATAGATAAACACAAATAAAAGTAATGACTAGCTAACGAGAGCATAAGTGCACAAGGCGTTAAAACATGCTAAGTGTGTCTTTAAGGCAAGCAAGACAAAGTATAAGAACTCGTCCAAAAGATTTAGAGTTACGTGAATTTAAATAATGGTTGTCAAGGTATATTTAATTGTTCACCGATTTGAATTTACATTTGGAGAGTTGTTTGAGTTTGAAACAAATTTAGTTTTACCTTAGATAGATAGGGACCTTTTGAAAGTTTTGATCATATTTGGCTGATTTGATTGACTTAACGTTGAGCTAATTTAGCATATAATATTTGAAAAACGAGTGAGTAGATCAATTATTTAGTTTTAGATCAATTATTTAGTTTTTGATCACTATAATATTTATTCATACTCTCACTTCTTGATTGATCACTATAAGACTTGAGACTCGAAACAAAATTCCTTGTTGATTTCTTCCCTGCAAATGTGTACAACTCAAAAATAAGTTTAAAGTCATTGCCATTAAACTGTTAATACAATATTCCTTCTCATAGTTTCTCTTTAGTGAACTAACATGTTAGCCTCCATGTAAAGAGTTAATAGTACTCCCCTTCTTAAAGAACCCTTTATATATATATATATATATTAGGTAGGTTACGTTCTCCCTATATTGTTTATCAAGTAAGCTGGAGTATAATTTATATACAATAGAATGTTTATCAAGTAAATTTGAAGTATAATTTATATACATTTGACCTCTAAAATATTTAACATAGTAAGATTTGAACCATGGTCTTCTTAGTTGCTCTTCTGAGTACTTTACCACTACACACTTGTATAGGCAAAATCCAAAATGCCTATTGTTTCACACATGTTATGTGCCTAGAAGTTAACTCATCATGAAAAAGGTATCCTCTAGTATATTAGCTTCGAATATTATTGAAGTGAAATTTTAGTTTAAAGAGTCTGAAGGGTTTCTTTTTTATTCTTCTTCGATGACACCTTGAAAGGACATCACTAGTAGGATGATTTGTTCTTCTTCTTCCCTAGAGTTTAGACATGCTTTCTCCCTCCATCACAAGCATCTTAAATATATTATCTCGTGAGAGCCTTCATCTTGCTTAAAATATGCCTATTCAATCTAGATTGGGAGCCTCCTTCACAATCATATCATTTGACATTGAGTTGAAGATGTGGCCAAAGTACACAAGCTCATCATTCTCTTGTTTCCTCTTTGATCAAGCCAACACCAAATTTCTTCATGGCTGAGGTTAAGAAGGCTAATAAGTCATTCACTAGCTTCAAGGTTGTGAGAACTCGATCTTCTTTGCCACGGCTTGAAGTTAGAGTTGCATGTTCCGAGGCAATGGTGCAATGGTTAGGTTCTCTAATGAATAATCAAGGGATTTAAGATTTGAGTTTCAGCTATGACGCACTATAAAGGATTTTCACTCAAGTGGAAGCGGGACCAAGAATACTGGCCATTTGGATAAGCCTCCATTAGCGCTTCCCGCTGGTGGAAAACTTACATGGGGTCGAACCTGTCACCTCTAGGATTAGTCGGTTCGAAGAATCAGATACGTGGATTATAAAAAAAAGTTAAATTTGCCTCATGCTACAGTATAATAGTAAAGTACTTTCGTAATTAATTAAGCATTTACGGGTCAATTCCTAGCTATAGCACACTACAGAATAATTTGCTTCAGTAGGAAAACAATCTGGAATGTTTGTTGCAGAATGACAAATCATTTGCACTTGCTGATTTATTTTGGTGACCGATGAAAAACTTCCGTGGGGAGGATTAATCGGTTTGAAGAGTTGAATACTAAAATTACCAAACCCAAAAAAAGCATCTTTGTAATCTAGGTATTCAAATCATTAAACGGATTAATCTTGGAGGTAATTGGATTGACACATGACAATTTTTCATTAACCACCAAGATAAATCCAGAAATGCGAACGACTCATCACTTCGCAACCAACGTTTCAGGGTTATCTTTCCACTAAAGAAAATTAATTTCATAGTGTGTCGTAACTATAAATTGATCTGTGAATGACTGGTTAACTATGGAAATATTTGATCATAACTCAAGAGGCCCTCATCTCTCATCTTTTTTTGTTTTTTTTTAGCTAGCACTAGGTATCCAGTCCTTCAGGACGTCTAATCCTAGGGATGACTTGCTCGATCCTATGGAAATTTTCTACCAACCATCAAGATAAATCCAGAAGTACTTGCAGCAAGTGGCTAGCAATCCAACATTCCAGATTAAAGCTCATCTGAGCTATGAGCTTCTTTCTCCTTTTATTCTCCGTAATTCTCTCCAACAAAGGCAAAAGTCAAAACAAGTGCCCTTTATTTTTCAAATATTCAAAGGCATGCCTTCTTATCAAAAGGGCACCCCACTCTTCAGTTATGTATAATTATCTAATTATCCTTCAGTAGAGTATTATTTACATTGTTTTCTTCTATCTAAATGATGAGACAATTAGACATGTTCTAATAGTTATGGTTTTGAAGTTGCTACATATGTTATAACAGTTACAATTTCGTAGTTACTACAACGTATACTTAACTTATTAAAAAATATTCACGTTAATCATGTTCACCTAACATTCATATTGTGACAATTTTGAAACCATAAATGCAGATTTTGCTTACCTAATATTCACATTGTAACAACTATAAAACCGTAGTTGCTAGAATATATATAACAACTACAATTTCGTAACTACTAGAATGCATACTTAACCTATTCAAAAATATTCACGTTAATCATGTTCACCTGACATTCATATTATAACAATTTTGAAACCATAAATACAGATTTTGCTTACCTAATATTCACATTGTAACAACTAAAAACCCATAGTTGTTGGAACATATATAACAACTATAATTTCATAACTACTACAACTCGTCCAACCGGTTCAAAATTAGTTAGAAAATTTAGACAGTCGATAATAATGGAAAGTACCGAGGATAAGACAGACTAAACAGTTGGGTGGGGTGCTCTTTGATAAAAACAATTCAAAATAGGACGTGCCTTTATGATTTGGAAAAAAGAGAGCGCTCTTTGATTTTTGCCCAAAACCAATTGTCTGCACAGTTCATCTTCGTACAGCTGGGTCGACCGTTGAGCACCATTAAACTACTCACGAGGCATTAACTCAGTCTCCAATCCGATCGCTCGTTGCTATTTCATTTCATTTTCTTTTTTTTTTTTTGTTACAAAAAAAGAGTGGAAATCCTATGCTTCTTTAACCTTGCTACTGTCTTCTCTACTGTGGAGATCAGCAAGCAGAGATGCCAGTCTTCAGATCTTATGTATCATATTGCATCAGTGTCTTGTCTTCATCCACTTCAGTCCAAATAAATGCCATATCCGCTGGTTAACTCATACAGTCAACTCGTTGGTTTCTTTCTGCTTTACCTTTACTGGTTTTTGTCCAGTAATGCAACTGGACATCAAGATGCTTATCAAGGCCAAGTGCAAGTGGATATATATTTAGTTGTGCCTGTGCGTGATTTCCATAATAATATTTTGGTCCCCAAGCAAATGGTTGACAATAATATTATGCTTCAGATTGGAGACGAACAATAAAACAAAAATAAATGAGTGTTTTGTGGAGTTCAGATGAAGTAAATGCACCTGAGACAGAGAATGAATTACCTTTGGTTCTTTACTTCACTTTCATCTGCAAAAGAAAAATGATAAGAGTTAGAGTTCAAATCTGAGGTAACTTGAAAACTTTCTTTTCAGATATCTGATGTTCACAATCAATCGGGAGTGAAGTAATCATTACTTAAAAAAAAAAAGTAGTTCTGCAAACCAATCTTGTGTCTGTTGTTTTATGTTTTGTTTGGTGGCATCAGAGTGCTGCAGATTTGTAAAAGATATGACCCATAAAGATTCAGATCAATTTTACAGTCCATAGGCTTATTAATTACTTCATCATTGTGTATATTATCTCTTGTGATTCCTTGCAGACATTCCTTGCTTTATATATTGCATAATGGAATATGAAAAGCAAGCACTTACATAATAATAAACTGTGAAAGCAATCTGAAAGAAAGACATAGAAATGTAGTTGGGACAAAGTCACTTTGCTTATGATAATAATTCTAGAAAAAAGACAGTAAGAAGGTAACTTGACCGAGAAAAGCAAGCTAAAGTCTCCATTTTGATGCATTCAGGTTTGGTCACTCTCGGATTAGGGTCACATTCTTATGGTTGAACCAGGCAGGTCTAGTTTGAGTTTCAAAACAACTAGAATAAGACAAACCATAAAACTCTCAAAAGGCTATTTTTTGGAGGTGTGTTTGTTGTACTAGTCTGCAACAAAAACCAAGAAACCAGTTCTAACCTATGCACGACTGAGCAAGTAGATAACCATGTAAAGACAAAAGTCATTTAAGAAAAACCCTCGTGTATTTATGAATCTGCAACCCCCTTCCACATGACAGTCCTATGAGAATGCACACAAGTTCCCTTTTCTCAACTATCAATAAAGAAATTTCTCTTTGGTCTCTTTCATGGCACTTCCTCAAAATTTGCTCTGACCATGACTCACAAGTCAGTATTCAGCTTCTCTAAAGAATTGCTAAAAGATGGAAGGGCATGTTATAGCGTTAATTAACAATGGGCACAGATGTCAGTCAGGTAAAGGGCATGGGGCCACCAATCATATTTGTTGAATGAAATGCATGAAGCCAGATCTTCTTTGACCTCATGACTACCTGCAAAACTAGGGCTCTTGCCTGCTTAAGGAAGCCAAGGGACTTAATGATTTTCCATAGGCATCTTATTATGCTTATGAAAGGCAACTCCATGTTTAATTTTATAGTAAATTTATTTTTAAAATATTAAGAAAGGCACAAGTAATCAATTCCATTACAAATAAGAAGGGAAGGATCAGATATATGCATCAACAAAGAGCTTTCTACATAAATGTACCTGCTTGTTTCTTCATTGCTTCTGCCAAACAGGATTATTGGACGACAATGACTGAGCTTTGAAATAATATATGAAGAAAAGGATAAGGTATTTGCACTTTTTGTTGAGTGATCTTTGCTTCCTGCACAAAACAGCTATTGCTTTTGGACCAAATTCATATCAACTTTGGATTTTACTTTCTATTACAGTTCAGAAATGCTGTCTGATCAGGTTCACTCTATCAAACATAAATTCAGCATCCAAATAATGTTGTCATTGTTTTTTTCACTCTTATCGAATGAAGTACACTACTTGTTGTGGCTCCTGACCACAATAAGCTCTTTAGTAAAATTCAATTACTTTGACAAAACGTCAACAAGGTGAAAACACTTAAAATAAACCATATCTCTCATGAAGATGTTGATATGTCTTGTTTCTTCTTCTTGGCGACAGGAGAGGTAGTATGACAATGAACATGAGAGCCACTTGTAGTATTAGTATCATTGCTTTTATAGCTCACACATGCAACATCCAGCACCCCAATCGGACTCTTTGGCAAATTAGTAACTGATGGACTGATATTACTGCATGTCCCATTCTTCATCAGGGTCATTCCTTGAATCACTTCACAACATCTTAATACTCTTTCCTAAATCAATTGAACAAATCATTTATGAATTTAGAGATAAGCAACATTATTAAATGAAGTGTTAAAACAAAGACGATAATGTCACCTTATTTACAAGTACGCAACGAGCTAAAGTATTATCGGTGTCCAGAATTCGGGAACCTCTCAGGCTTGACAGTGCCACTGCTGCAGCAATTTCAGAAGGCCTGAACTCTAGAAAATCAACATCTACAATTAACACATCGACAAGATCATGTTGGTTTTTCTATCAACTATAAATCTCTCAATTTAAAGGATTTCATGTCACTATGAGTTACTAACCCCTAACAGTACCCAAAATGAGACCCATAGAGGAAGAAAGTAGTAACCTATCCGGTGAATTCCTATCATTGAATTCACACAGAAAGTAATCAATGAATGAAAAGGGTGTCACGATATGCATCCTCCAATTGAGAGTACTAAGCACTAGAAGCTCCATTCTTTGTATACTCCTGGCTTCAAATACATATTTTGACTCATCTACCTGTTTGTGGACAGATAAAGTTGTGATAAGTAACAAATCGTCGAAGTCTTCAAAGTTTTCTAGTTAATCTACAGCTTAGTTTTGTTGCTGAACCTGTAAGTCAAGAGATGAAGGCATTTCCTTTTCCTCCATCTTGGCAGCAAGAGATAAGCACGCAACTGATACCAATTGTGTCATCCAAGTTGTATCTTTCTGAAAGCCCACTCACTGTTTGGTTAGCATTGCCACAAATATCACTTCGGGGAAACATGCCATCCAAGTAACTTTACTTACCAGGAAGTCGTGCGAGGAGAAGAATCGATCCAAGTAATTTACAGACAAATAGGTACTTACAGGTCCAAAATTGCAGTGCACATGAGCCTGTTCCATTAAGAAACAAATTCTCAATGGCCAGAGTGAAATGGAATGTTGTCATCCATAGAAGATAAATTTCAAGAAAGGATAAAATCCTAGGTTGAATCCACAGAAAAAGAGGCCTAAAGAACTGGGAGTGAAGAGAATCTTTTGGCATAAGAAAAGACATACGATCAGATTTCACATCAATCCAGTCATGAACTTCTTGACCCACCTTGAGAATCCAGTCAATGGAATCGCTTCTGATAGTTAGGCCTAGTTTCCCTCTCAGCAACTTCTCGGCGTAGTCTTTCGGTGGGAGATGGTGGGACTCCCTCTCGATCAGCGAGGCAATGTATTCTTCCGACTGTAAAGTTAAGTCGCCCAACTGGCCGCTGTAAAAATCGCACCTTTGACGGGGAGATCGGCAAAGGCCGCGCCTTTCTGTTTCTCCACGGACGTCCTGCTCTTCCTCGCTAAGCCCCAGGATGCTATTGCTGTCCTCCGGGCAGTGAAGGAGGGAGGAAGCACAGTCGAAGCTAACGCCCATAGAAGTGGATAAAAAATTGAACCTTGCCTTAGTTGCGCTTAAAAATGGGATCTTTAGAGATTGACACTGCGAGGGGCAGAGGAAGAAGATAGAAGGGCGGAGGAGGAGGAAGAACGGACGCCCCTGAAGCAAAAGAAGAAGGTGAGGAAAAGAAGATTGAGAGATTCCATTGTTGAGGTTTATATAGGGACGAGGGGAGTGGTTTTGGCTTGGAGCTGTCCTTTGTCCTTGAAAAATGATGGTACAATGTAGATTGGCTTAAAAAATGTACAAGGTTCAGTGAAAAATTGGAAGTCAAATTGTTCTATTTAATAAATAGCAAGTACCGTGGAGGCAGGAGTCTATTTGCTTGAGAGATTTTAGGGTTTATATATATGGCATTTTACTAAATCGAGCAACTAAATATTTTATAATATCTGAATCGATCAAGAGATATTTGTCCAGAGCGCGGGATTCGCTCTTCTTAAATTGTTCCCGCTCTAATCCCATGTCACTCAATTAAAATAACAAATTTCTCTCTAATCAGGTGAAAAAGATGAAGTACCACTAAAATATTATCATCCAAAATCTCTGTTAGTCTTTTTTATCGCATCTCCACTAGTCTCTAGAAATTATTTATTATTTTTTGAAGTCCTTTTTTTTACCATTAAACTATTTTACCCAAGCATATATTTAATCCCAATGATCATTGGTCAAATATAAGAGTGAGTCTTTTGTTAGTTATCCTTTTATTTTTCACAAGACTAGTATACTCAAGGCAAGTGTATATGCTTTTGAAACATCAAACAAAAAGTCAATGGAAATATCAAGTGATAGTTTCAAGTCTAGAGAATAATTGCAATTTTCTAAAAATACTTGTAACTAAATGGAAGATGTGGATTAGACAATTAATACTCCTAAGTAGGCGGGTTGGAAAAGAGTTTTAAGTTAAATCTTGACTTAACAAAATTGGATCGAAAAGACAAAGGAAGATATTTGATGTGCGCCAAGGGTGTAGAGACTTAACATAGTGCATATGAAGATTGCGAAGGTGGTGGTTTCAATTCATGTTAAATGTTAATAAATATTTATAATTGCAAGAGAAAAAAAATAGGGATTAATATGATATTTATGTTGAATTGACTATTATATGATTCATATGCCATGATATATGGTGTTTATGATGATTGATTGAATTGAATGTCCAGATGGAGTAAAATCATGATAACTCATCTGCTAGGGACCCTAGTGATATTATTGGCATGCTTATGACATTAAGTATCAATAGAATCATAAAAATAATACAATTAGTTATTCATATGCCTAATACATTAATTTAACGAGATATATGTTGTTAAATGATACCAATAGACAATTCATGTTTGTATGCCTCATATGTCCCCTCGGGACGGTACGATGGTTAAGATATGGAAGGTTGTGACATGAGGTTAAGAAGTTGAAACTCAGCACGTCCGAACATGTCTCCCCAATATCTTAATCATTTGTACTACTAGTTAGTAATCATCTATAATTTATCTCCTCTTTATTGGCTCAGGTGCAAATTACAGAGGCGCTGGGATGAATGAATTTATCTTCTACATGTGTTTGTATGCCTCATATGATACTTAGTTTAGTTAATTCATTTGTATTTTATGCTAAAATAAAATTTATTTTGAATTTACTAGAAAAATAAATTTTCTTAAGTTTCCTGGTTAGATATGCATGCAAAATTTCACTAATTATACATTTTTATATTATTTTTTTGATGAAAATCTAATATCAGACTATCGAGCTTTTTAGCATCTAGTCCACGACTTTAGTTCAATTGAATGGTTTTTGATTAGTCGATAAAAATGATTCACCCAATTAATTAGAATAAGACTAATTCTTCTCCTTCTCGATACCTTCGGAGGAGAAATTTATCTGGATGTTTATTTATCCTTTTGATCACCCAATTAATTTGTATGTATACAAAGTTTACTGATTTTCACCTAGCAGTCGATTGTTAGACTTTATCAATAGACTATCTCATTAAATCCGACTATTGTGCCTACAGGATGACTCTTTCTATGTAGTTTGATCACCATCAATCAACCGCTAAAGCCTAGCAATCAACCAATCACAAGTAGTTGAATCCCACTGTTGACTTTTGAACCTTTTGTATGTGTGAACAATGCCTCTAGTTGATCACTATAACTCAGCAATCGATTGGTAGCCTTCGGTCGAATTGACCACTTGAGTTGAGAACGTTCTATTTACTCAAATAACTCCATCAATCGATTGCTAGGTTCCAAATAAACTCCTTTTACTCTCTCTAATTTTGAATTCGGAGTTTAGAGTTCGGTCGATTGATACATTCTTTCAATCAACTGATACTCCTGCTCTGGTCTTACTAAGGTTAAATTCTTGTTTTGCTTGGTATTCAATTGGTTTTAATCTACTAAAACTTATTCTGCCCAGCATCTGATCAATCATTAACTAATCAGGACTTCACGTGCCTGGCATTCGATCATCCTTTACCTGCCAAGACTTCTCTCCTATACTAAACATTCGATCTTTCTTAACCTATTTGAACTTCATCCACTTGCCAAGTGTCCGATCTTGTATGATCCACTTAGACTTCATCCATCTCAAGCCAAGTCTTAGGTCAACCTTGACGGATTTAAACTTCCCTTCTCATGCCAAGTGTATAGTGCTTTATGACCCACTTGAACATTACTTCTTATGTCGAGTGTCTGATCCTCTATGATCCACTTGGATTTTCCTTCACATGACAAGTGTATGATCAACTATTGATCCACTTGGACTTATACACCATAAAGTATCTCGTCGTCCTTGACCTACTTGACGTTTCATTCAACCAACTAGCATATTGCTCACACATACTCACAATATTGCTCGACCATCAAATATTAGATTAATCTTAACCTAATTGATGATTCACTTGACCAATTAACATATTGATCAAGCATCTAAACCCCAACTTGAGTCAATTTGAGCTTGGTCAACCTTGACTAGCAGTCAATTGTACCAATAAGAGATTGTGTTTCTCGATAGTTTAAAGGTTTGGTACAAGGTGAACTTGGAAGGCATAAAGGATTTGACAACGAAGTAAGATCGGGGAGCTTGGTGTATCTGATAGATCAAAGGTTTGAAACATGATGGACTTGGAAGTTGTAGATAATTGAATGACATGAAGCAAGGTTACCAAGTGGCTTGATTTGAAACCTTCGACAAGCTTAATTATATGGTGTGTAAGTCGAGTAAAGTAGGGCTCTATACTAAGAACCTAAAAGTAATTTAGGATAGGCTCTTCTTAGATTTTCCATGTGATATATATGTGATCATGCAATCAACCTTCTCTGACTCATGTGGAAACTCAATGATTCAATTGAGAGGATGAACTATTTAATTTTGGTATATAGGAGGGCCTCTTTTTCTTATGACCCTTTAAGCTCCTCCCCTGATAACTCATAACGAATGAGGTCTCCCTATACATCTCTGCTTCTATTCAAGGCACACTTCTGCATTATGTTAGCCATCATATGTCTTTTGATGTGGTGGGACAAGAAGGGCCCGTGGAGTCCAGGCACAGTCAATAGAATGTCCAACACGGAGGCCAGCGTGGAGGTCATAGGCCAGTCAGACTGCCCGATCCGCGGGTGAGGTCGGCACAGTCAACACAGGCCAGCGAGGAACATCAAAGGTGCTAGATCCGCGGGCCCAGCCGGTCGCATGGGCTTGTTGGGCATCTCAGAGCAGCCTAGATATACCTCCCCCGAGAAAATGGGCAGGCCAGTCTTTAGGAAGATACGCTGGTCCTCCCCGACCAAGTAGGCGGCCCAGTCGGACGCCCCCCTCCCCCTCCCAAGGAAAGATACTCCATCTACCCATTTGGCACGTAGCGAGTCAGCTGTCAGATTGTCAGAGAATGAAAGGGGTGCACCATACAGAAAGTACAGTCGAACCTCCCAACTCTAACACTAGGTAGAGAAATGGCATGCTCAGATGAGGCAAGGTCAGAGTGTCAGTGGTGGCTTACCCTTGGTAGATAATGCATCGATATGCATGCTAAGAGAGGGAGTCCCTATTATAATAGGGGTCTTTGGTTCCCGAGGCAGGTACATGCATATATTCACTATTCATCTACAATTCACATTCCCTTCAAGATTGCCCCGCTGACTTGAGCGTCAGACTTCCAAAGTCGGGGACCCCTTCCCTGGCCCGCTCTTTAACAGTCTTTAGAGTTTGTGTGAGTGTGTGCAGGAGCCAGGAGGACAAGGCACTACGTGCTCGGGTGATCTCCACTCAATCAACTTGCCAGCCATATCAGCGTCGTGTGACCTAGTTCCAACAGCCCAGTTTCAGACATGAT
>JBBPFP010000039.1:1816159-1827119 GCA_037974795.1 Kaempferia galanga | reverse complement strand
GTAAATTTATCAATTTCCAAAATAATGTATCTGATATCTGTCCCGCATGGTTGTGGCGTGCATCGTCGTCCCTTTAGAAGGGTGTGATAATTAAGATATAGAAAGTTACCATATAAAGTCAAGAGATCGAATTTCGGCGTGTCCAAGCATACTTTTCTCATGCCTTAATCATTTATACTAATAGCTAGTAGCTATCCGTGATTTACCTTCTCTGTATTGACTCGGGGACAGATTGACGGAAACATTAAGGCCGAGTGAATCACCTTTGCCACATGGTTGTCGCGTGGATCAAAGAACCACGTGTGTTTTTCTTCACAATGTACGTCCGAAGCAAAATCGATGGCTAGCAAAGGTGCACCTTCTTCGTTAAAAGGCGAATAGGGAAAATCTAAACACCACACTTTCTCCAAACAACCGACGACGTGACGGTCTGCACCATGCTACGGCAACTCAACGAAGGCAATTGACCCTTCCCTGGTTGATGTCCTAACCGGTGAAATGAATGTTCCTCACGGTCAGCTTCGACTACACTGATTGGGCGTAACTCAGCTTTGGTCTTTTTGCGGTTAGTGATTAAATCTTTCGGCCGGGCTAAGCATTCTTAAAACAGTGTCGCACTTTGGTTTGGTGTAAACTACTATTCCGACAGCTCCAAAACTCCAACATATACAAATTACTCTAAAATTTCAAGCATTCCAAAAAACTCCAGTGCACCGATGACATTTAAAATCCTATCGGGAATGAAATTTTTTATTTTGATCAGAGACATGTATATTTTCTTCTACTAGTTCTAGAGGTCTTTTTCCATATTTCTAAATTAGCGTTGTCAATTTGTAGGAAGGTTAACCTTGTCAATTTTATAGAGATGTCTTTATTTTTCTAGTGTGAACACTTTTAAATAAAAAATCTAAGTGTGTTTATTTATGATTTAAAAGTTAATTGTTGACTTAAAAAAAAATAGATTTTTATAATACTTAAAAGTCAACATTTGTTTTTTTTAAAGCATTGTTGTTTTTATTTTTACAACACTTCTAGAGAAAAGTATTGTTTATCACTTTATTTTTTTTACTAATAGACAATGTTTTTTTTAAAAAACTATTATCTATTAGTGATTTTAATAGGTCAAAGACAATATTTTTTAAAAAATGTTATTTATTAGCAATTTTATTAGTATCTACACAACGTTTTTTTTAAAGTGTTGTGTCAAGTTCTTATCTAAATCTGAGATGATATGAACTGTTGGATCAAATAAGGAATAAAATAATCCTAAGTTTCACCAGATACCCACCTATCTCCTGGATACCTCCCGATCCCTTCTCACGCGAACCCACGCCCTCTCCGTCCAACTCTGTTGCCCTAGTTCTAAGTTTGAGTAATGCATGCTGCACTTTGGAAGCGACCGGCTTGACTTTCAGATTTATTATAGGAAAGACCGAAGATAAATCCGGAATGGTAGCCCTTCAAAGGGAGGTGAATGTGTACAACGATTTCATGCTTATAGATATTGAAGAAGAGTACGACAATCTTCCACATAAAACGTATGAAATGCTACTACATAAGTGTTTTGGAGTGTTCTTCTGTTGGTTTGTCCAAACTCTCATCTAATTTTTGTTGTAGATTAGCTTTCTTCAAAACCGCATTTGCACTTTATGATTCTGATTTCTATGTGAAAGCTGATGATGACATATATCTGAGGCCAGGTAACATGTCTTTGAGAAATTGTCATTTCCTTCTTCAGAACTGCTTTAGTTTAATTTTATTGTCCATTGCATTGTTCAGATCGTCTTTCTTTGCTTTTGACAAAAGAACGACCGCATACTCGAACATATCTTGGATGCATGAAGAACGGTCCTGTGGTAACTGACCCTAACATGAAATGGTTAGTATTTTCTGTAAATTTAATGTTAACATACAGATGTGCTGCATGATGATGAGAAAAAAGATTATAACCAAAGAAAGTAATTTACATCATTATTAGTGAAATTTGAGGATTTATTGTACTGTTTTTTTTGGGAATCAAGTGTATTAAGTTGCATATTATATTATCTGTATGGGCAAAATATTTTACTATGTTTCTAAGATAAAACCCCTAGGATGCATTGTATGCTCCAATGGAATGCTTTATTCCCTACACGATTCCATTCTTATTTTAAGATGGACAATTTAAGATGAAATGATGTATTTAAAGGAATGTTTCATTCCACTCAATCCATTCCCTACTTTAAGAGGGGAAAACAACATTCCTATTCTATCAAATATCATACATACTTTGCAAAGTTAATATAAATAAAATAATAAGTTAATTGGACAAGATAGCAGGGTAAGTCTTGAAATGAATATAAATCATTTATCGAAAATCTAAAAAAAAGAAGAATATAAATTAAAATGACTTGAAATGAATTTTTCCCCCTGATTTTTAAGCTCGGATTTGAACTCTATTAGACGTGGAAAAAAATTTTGGCTCAAAACAAACTGAAGAGATATAGGTTAAAATTATCTTTTCCTTCCCTTTAGCTTTTTCCGCCAACGGAAACTGAGAGAAAGTGTCTCTGGATAAATCTCTTTGCTACCTTATTTCCTCTGTAACCTTCATGTTGTGTTGTTATTTCTTTTCAGGTTGATTTTAATTGTCTAATGCATCATTAATGTTGGTTTGTTGATGTCTTATTTAAGTTGTGCTTTGCAATATACATCTCCATTGAACTGCCCAATGTTCAAATTTAGTACTATTACATATAATACATTATAGTTAATACTTGTATGCATTTGCAATTGACGTAGGTACGAGCCACTGTCACACCTGTTTGGTAGGATATACTTTCTTCATGCTTATGGGCCAATATATGCGCTTTCAGCTGATGTAGTTTCAAGCTTGGTTGCTTTGCGAAATGACAGGCAAGTTGTAAGACTCGATACTGAATTTTTTCACCAGCCATTATTATCTTTTTTTCAATTGTAATTCCTTTACTTTCACGTGACTTGATTGACTTCATTACGAGGCCCAATATCTGATTACTTTTATTGGCTTATTTTCATATCCTATTTCAATGACTTCACTGAATACACAACGGAGACATTTTATTGGTGTTGCTCACATGGGTTTCAGTGTTTCACAGAATCATCATGCTAAGTTATTTCTGAGTTTGAAATATGCTTACCTGGAGCACTAATATCCATTAATATAATCTGTTTGCTGCTTAGTACATCATTTATGTTCTGTCAAATATTGTCTTTTTGTTGTACTTCACTGTTTCTGCTGGTCTACAACACCTTTATTTACTTCATATGTTGCATTGCTGGTCTACAACTTCATGCATAGTCTTCTCTAATCATCGGTAACCATGTACATCCCCAGTTTTCGAATATTCAGCAATGAGGATGTCACAATAGGTTCCTGGATGCTTGCAATGAATGTCAATCATGAGAACAATCATGCTCTCTGTTCTAGCGACTGCTCATCATCATCAATTGCTATTTGGGATATTCCAAGATGTTCAGGTTTGCTTATCGTTAAGTAATGTTGATCTTTCTTTCTGATTAAGTGATGCAATATTTGAACTGCACAAATCTTTGCTTACATGGCTGGTGAGTCAACAATAGTCTTTCAATAATCTTTTAATTCAATCATTAATTTTTTATCAATACCAACTCTATAAAGTATAAAACCAAATAGAAGCATCTCAGTTTAGACAAAATTGAAGCCTTATTCTATGAGTGACGTTCCTATAATAATTTTTAAGTATTATTTATCACCTAGAATTGCCTTCATCCAGCTGTCTGTGAGACTAAATATTGACTCTAGAATACAGATAGCTCTTTTTATTGCATTTTCTTACTAAGCATAGAGTTAGACTATTCGTGTCTTAGTTCAGTGCTATAATTGATCAAATGAGGATAAAATTTATGTAAAGGCTCCCTTCACTAAAGATTAGGTGACGAAGGCTCTCGTATAGTTATTATATGTGCAATATTAATTTCAGAACGGTTTAGGTTTTAGTTTCATATTTTGAACTTTTGCAGCTGCCATAATTTAAGTATGTTGCCATGCAAAACTGAATTGTCACTCACTTATTGTTCTTTACATAACAAAAATAACATGCAGCCCCTTCTTACTCACCTATTGTGTCAATATACAAACAAAAGCAAATTGTGATACTCAACTAAAATGTGGTCTCTATTATAACTAAATTAGAACGCCTACGTTATCAAAACTGAATTGTGACACCTATTGTAATCGAATTGTGACATCTACTACAATCAAATTGTGGCATCTACTATAAATAACAAAATCAATTTATGATGTTGCATTTGCTATAACTAAAATGTAGCACCTTACACAGATCTAACTGTGTGCAACACGTGTATCTATGAAAGCTTCCTTTGGCAGATCTTTGTTTGAAGGAGCCTTTTATATGAGGAGTTTTATCCAACTTGCTCGGTATCAAGTGATGAATTGTGTTTCCCAATGTTTAAGTTGAATTTAATGGCATGTTTTACGAAGGTTAGCTCACAGCTGGTAGTTAAACTGACGCGATACAATATGATAGCACTTTCTTATTAGTAGTTAGTTTCATACAAAGGGGAAGCTGAGAAATTATATTGCATAACATCATCATGTGTTCTTATCGAGTGATTTCAGGGCTGTGCAATCCAGAAGTGAAGATGCTGGAGCTTCACAAAAAGGAGATCTGTTCAGGAGCTTCAACATTCTCAGATGAATGAGAAAAAACTCAGAAACGTGGAAATTAGTAGTAGAAGAAAAAAACGACTTAGGAGCAGAGCAAATTTTCCCATATTATTATGAGGAGGAGAAATTGGTGACATTGAGATAACTACAGAATGTAGATTCAGATTATTCTTGAATAATATTGCTCATTTTTATTCTTCTATTTCTCATGATTTTTGAACCCACCTCATCAAGTGGCAAAAAAGGCGATTCACTCGCCTCAGTACCTCCGTCAATCCGTCCCTGGGCTAACACGGACACACCTCATCAAGATCTGATATATAATATAATCATGTTTGGGTGTCCATAGGTGTGACACAACATCAATCACTCGTCTACAACAGTACTAGCATTATTTCACCATCTTTGTTAGGTTTTTTATATCACACCAAATATTGGAAAATGAAGAATTTGAATTTCTTTTTAAAGAAATTTTTTATGCAAAACTAACAACAATGATACAAAATACTTCGGTTTTTTTTTCTTTTTCTTTTTATAGGAAACATCAATCAATTGTCAAAGTAGATTCCTAACAGAGTGTTCAATTAAATTCGGCAAGAAATATAGCACCCGATACGATATTGTGGTGGTTAGTTGTCCTTTCTTTAATGCGCATTCAATTCTCCAACTGATTTCAGTAGGCAAATTATTTAATGAAATAAAGGCAAATCAAAAAACGCGATAAATGACACGAGGAAAGAGTTTTAATTTTTTTTGAAGTTGCATTTTACGGCGCCGTTACGTTACGCAGTGTGTAACGGGACCCTGCACCATATTCCGATACCACAACTACTCATCCAACGCTTTAAATGCATAGGGGCGTTTTGGTAAATTCGAATTACCATTCGACTTTTTAAAATCGAACCCCATTCCTCGCCGATTCACTCCACCGCCCTCGTTTTCCCCTAATTTCGGCGGCCCCTTGCTCCGACGATGTCTTCTCAGTCGATGATCGACACCCACCGCGAGGGCGCCGAGGTCTTCCACGGCGCCGAGATCTGCAAGAAGCAGTCGATGAGTCTGCTGGAGGAGCTCCACCTCCCCCGCGGCCTCCTCCCGCTCGCCTCCATGGAGGAGGTGGGCTACAACCGCGCCACCGGCTTCGTGTGGCTGCGACAGGCGAAGCCCACCACGCACGTGTTCAAGGCGATCGGCAGGACGGTGTCGTACGCGGCGGAGGTGACGGCGTTCGTGGAGGACCGCCGGATGAAGCGGATGACCGGCGTCAAGAGCCGGGAGTTCCTCATCTGGGTCTCCCTCTCCGACATGTACATCGACAACCCGGAGTCGAAGCGGATCACGTTCAAGACCTCCGCCGGCCTCGGGCGCTCCTTTCCTGCGTCCGCGTTCGAGGAGGCAGAGGAGGAAGCTGCGGAGAAGGAGGCCGAGGCGAAAAAAGGCAACGACGAAAGTAAGTGAGAAGGTCAGCCTCCGGCTCACGGCCATCGGCGGCGGTCATCGGAAGTCAAAAATTGCAGCTTGGCGACAAAATAAATGTTTTAGGGCTATGGATTGTTCTCAGTGTGCTGTCCATCTATCTCTATCTTTATCTCTATCTCTATAGCATATAAAAATGCATATATTTTATATTAACAACGCTTTCTTAGATTTGGTTTATGAATTTTTTGTTTATTTATTTTTGTGAACAACGCTTTCTTAGCTTTCTTGAAGCAATTTCAGCACACCCCACATCTCCATGAATCTTGGCAGCCTCCAAATAAACCTCCCAAATGCCTCTGACATCTTTCAAGTTCATACGCTCTATCACAACATATGCTTGCTCCAGATTTCCAGTCTTTGCCAGTAAGCTCCTGATACAGGCAAAATGCTCTTCCCTTGGTCTGATTCCGTATTCCGCAACCATAGAATTGAAACAGTCCAACCCTTCGAGCAGCAACCCAGATGAACTACAAGCCGAGAGGATCGCGGTAAACGCAACAGAGTCTATTAGAACACCAGCTGCTCTCATGTCATTGAAGAGCTGAAGTGAGTTGTGCCCCTCGCCGTGTCTTCCGTAGGCAGATATCATCGCGGTGTATAGCACCACATTTTTAACAGACATTTGATCAAACAGTTGCCGGCACAAATGGGTTGGAGCCCCGCAGAGACTGTACATGTCGATCAAGCAGCTGAGCAGGTGATCATCCACTTCGATCTTCTTCTTTACCGCGTAGCCATGAATTTGAGTCCCGAGCTCGAGTAATCCCAACTTTGAGGCAGCCCTAATGGCACAAGTTATGGTCTTTTCTTTCGGTTGGATCCCTGAATCCAGCATTTCCTGGTACGCCATCAATGCACCGCGAGCGTCGTCCACTTTGAGCAGACCAGCCATCAATGCGGTCATTGCTGCAACGTTGTTCTTGACCCCTCCGTTTGCAATTCGACTCGCGTAGTCCATTCTCCCGATCTTGGAATACATGTTCACGAGAGAAGTCAGTGTGGCTTTGTGCAGCCTACCAAATTTCCTCACCAAATGGGCGTGAACCTCGTACCCGTGCCGGAGCTGGCCGTACCGTGACACTGCCGACGAGATGGTAAGCAACGCGACTTCATCCGGGGAGATTCCTCCTTCCATCATCGCCCTAAAATGGCCCAACGCCATCTCGAACTGCCCCCTGTCGCAACAATCGGTGATTACGAGCGTCCAGCTGACGACGTCCTTGCGAGGCATCCTGTCGAACAGCTGGCATGCGGCTTCAGGCGCTCCGCATCGGAAATAGGCCGCCAACAGGGCCGCGGGGATGGGGGCGCGGGACTCGAGTTTGAGGTGGAGGATGTCGTTGTGCAGGAGCCTCAGGGATCTGAGATCGGAGCAGGCGTCGATGAGGCGGCGAAGAGCCCGGAGTCGTTCTTCGGATTCGCCGAGCTGGCTGCGGGGAGACGGGGTGAGTGGGAGAAGCATTGTGGTCCTCCTTTTATAGGCATTCTGGAAGGATATGCGGTGGCGGGATGCAGGAGAAATACGAAGGCCGGCGGCGAGGGAGTGGCGGCGACATCGGCGAATGGAAAGGGAATGGAATTGGGCGGTGTGTTGGGGTAGACGGAGGAGCATAACTCGTTCAGGTTAATTTTACCTGTAATTTTTAGTAATTTACTTGTATATACCAACAAAATAAATTTAGATTTCTCGACATATTACTTTCCACAAGTCACTATTCCTTTTTCAACTTTTTCTTCAATTTCTCTTCTATATACAAGTGACACCTTCTTATAACCACATAATATTGTCGGAAGTGATAACATCCTAGGTCCTATTTTGGAGTTCTTTAATAACGCCCTTATACCATCGAAATGACCTCAAATTGCGATTCTAATATCTGAAGCCTCACCAATTGAAGATAATTTGCTTTCTAACTTTGGATCCTCCTATAATACAAGTCCCTCAACAAAATCACCACGCCAACATACTTCCTTGTTGCTATTAACAAGTGATTCAGATAATAATGTCCCTCGTCGCATGCATCCCTTAAGTGACATAATGCACGATATCCAGCAATGGCAACTCAACATTCCCTCTCACGAGCTTTAATGGTCTCCTTAAAATCTATCGAACCAACTTATTTTTCATAAGCGAAAAAGGATTCTAATTGGCATAGTGCAATGGATAAAGAATTTAATGTAGTTCTTTGCAATGGAACATGGAGCCTTATTCCGAGCACTCCCTCCATGAATATTGTGGGCTCCAAATGGATATTACGTTTTAAGTATCGAGCAGATAGTTCTCTTGAAAGGTACAAAACTTAACTTACATCAAAAAAAATTTAGTCAACAATCAGTTATTGATTTCAATGACACCTTAGCCGGTCATCAAAATTCATCTGTCAAATTATTGTTATTAATAGCTGTAAATTCTAATTGGTATGTACAACAATTAAACATTTCTAATGTATTCTTTCATAGTCATCTTGAGAAAACTGTATTTATGAAACAATCACCAAGGTTATTCATCCACAATTTTCATATCATGTTTGTCAACTCAAGAAATCTTTATATGGTCTTCGACGAGCTCTCGTGTATGGTTTCATCGATTATCTAAATGGTTACAAATTCAAGGATTTTTTGGTTCGAAGACTGCTTCCTCGCACTATAAATATAATGATGGTTCTATGATATTTTTTCTTATTTATGTGGATGACATTCTAATAATCGATAATGATCAAAACGACATCATAACTCTATTAAGTCTTTTCAATCAAGAATTTTCTATTCGAGATTTAGGAAATGTTTGATTTTTTTTCTTAGTATTGAACTTATTCTACATGATGAAGGTTAACTTCTCTCTCAAAATAAATATATTACTGAGCTTCTTCAAAGAGTTAAAATAGATAGAGTATGTTTGATCTCTACAACAATTATTATAAACAACTTCTTTGCAACTTCATCCTCTCCTGTAATGTTTGATCCTTAGGTTTATCGAAGCATTATTAAAGCCTTACAATATGTCAATATCACGCACTTTGATTTTATCTTTGTAGTAAATAATGATTGTTAGTTCATGTATGTTCCCACTAAATAAAATTGGAAAAGTATGAAAAGAATACTTCACTATTCTAAATGTACTATTATACATAATTTTTTTTTATATTGTCAATCATCTAAAGATTTACATCTCTATAATGATGTGGATTGGGTAAACCCTTCTGAAGACAGACACTACTAGTTGATATGTAATATTTCTTGAATGAAACCTTATCTTATATAGTATCACGTTCAAGCAATGAAGTAGAATATAAAGTTAGAGCAAATACAACATTTGAAATTATTTAGCTTTAATCACTTCTCTCTAGACTTCATCTTGTATCAAATATTGAACCAAAAAATTGGTTTGATAATATTAGAACAGCATATCTCACAAAAAATCTAATCTTTCACGCTCACACAAAATATGTAGAAGTTGAATTTTATTTTGTTCGAGAGCGTGTGACATATTAACAATTATTAGTTTCTTATATTTTTACAGAGGATCGAATTACCAATATCTTTACTGAGCATTATCCAAACAACGTTTTAACAACTAGTAAGCAAACTAAACGATCTCCCGTTGAATTTGTCACGATAGAAAAAGAGAATCATTTAATATGATTACGCTAATATAAAATTAAGTCCTGTTAATTATTTCTTTTGTTTATTATTCTGTCAATTGATAGCGTCATATAATATGCTTTTCTTTATTACTCTGTCAATTGGCGAAGTTATAATAAATTTATCAATTATCTCTTCATGGACAAACTAAATCAATCAACAATTTTATTATTCATCTAGTTTTTGTCCAATTTTGTTTCTTTCAAATGCATCCGCCAAGAACACCTTAGCAATTCTCATGATTTTGATCGCATAATTTTTTGGAATTTTTTAGATTCCTTTTTCTTTTTACGAAATCTAAGTTTTGAAAGGAATGAGATCTCTCATTATTAATAAGAATACAATCGAGATTAAGAAAATCATTATCGTTAATCATATTTCACGTTGTGTCTTATGATTTGCATAGCACCCAAAATGTCTAGGCAGTTGTTTAATAGGTTTACCATAAATTTTATGATTTATTACAATAATTGAGAAAAGAAGTATTTTTGCGCTCCATTGTAAAAATATCTTAAATTTTGATATATTCAATATCGATATTTATCAAACATATCAATATTAATAGTATATTAAAAAAAGTCAATACGGTATAATAACGTATCTAATTTTTCAATATCAGTGTCAATATTAAATTTAATATTTTTGATATTTCAATATTAATTGAAATACAATATGAATTCTCTTTTTTTTTTTAGGATATTGACTCATTAGATAAAATTAGAACCACAGTGGTGTAGCTCCAGTTGGCTCTGGTTGATAATATCGGTTTAATCAAATTATAAATTTTAAAATTGAAACTGAATTAATTTATCCAAAATAACTAATATTAAAAAAAGTCTAAAATAACATAACCAAACTTTTAAATTCAGTAAATTTAATTTTTTTTCACCCCTACTAATTAATAGTCTGGCCAAATATTTTTTTTTCTTTTATAATTTTAATATATTACAAATTAAACTCCGATAGTCTTGATGCGAACCCACATTGCCATTGTAGTAAAGGTAGTCGCGGTTTTCTTCATCTCTTTGGCAAATGCTCCCACTGTCAGTGTCGATTGAGGTGTACTCCTTTGTGATTAAATCTGTCTCTGTCTCTGTCTCTGTCTTCCTCTGTTTTGATGGTGATCTTGAGGAATGCGATTGTCCTCTAAAT
>JBBPFP010000039.1:1770949-1787241 GCA_037974795.1 Kaempferia galanga | reverse complement strand
AAGCACAAAAAATTTTCAAGTCAAAACGGGGTGTGCAGGGTAAGGTGTACAGGATATCAATTCTCTCTCACTATATATATATATAGACCTTCAACTCTTTATATGTATATTTTCCAACCACCTAATAATTGTATTCCAAATCCCTTCAATCACATTCCAAACTCAACTAAAAACTAAATCCAAATATTTAACAAGTTTGTTTGCTTTCCAATATTTTTTCTTTGAACCAATAGATCAATTAATTACAAATCTCAAATATAACATATCTCAAATAATCTGACATAATATTTTCAGAATTCTAATAACACCTTGAAATCCTTTTAGGTCATATGATCCTTTCAATTTTTTAATCATCTTCTCATTAATGATAACTTGAGTTAACAATTCACTTAATTCCCAACCTAAATCCAGAATATAATCAATGGCCATCTCATAAATAACCACCTGGTGTAACACTTAAAAATGTGATCAATTTCATTAATGTTTTAAAATGTAACTTCAATTACCTCAGGAAATATCAAAAAACCAAATTGATCCTGACCTTTTTTCACATGAGATCAGTTGTAGGTCAACTTATATTTTTTTGGTCAACATTTAAGATTAAAATATTATATATACTCCATGGTGTCACAAATATCTAATAAACACCTCATGCATCATTTTTAAATTTTGTATATTGTGAATATAGTATTGCTTGATTTACAAGTGTAACTCCAATTATATGACATAATCTAAATCCCAAATCATTCTCAGTATTTCACATAAGATTGGATAACAATAATATTCTTAAAATCCAATTGACATGTAGTTCAACTTTTTTAATTTTCCCAGCAATTCTTATCTTAAATTGAACTCATCTTCCTCTATTAGTTACTTATCCACAAAATTATTATCTCAAAAAACCAAGTAACTCTACGATAAGAAGCACAAGAACAACGTCAGCAAAAGACTATTTCAACAAAGTAAAACACAGCTCTAGATTTAAACTTCAATTTGAAAAACCTAACTTGAAGTCAACATCTTGTTGATATAGCTCTGTTAGTTTTTTTAATCAAAGTTATAAATTTTTCACATCAAGAAATGTTTGAAATTAGTACCAAGTAACAATCAACTTCAGCAAACCACTTACAAATCTAAATACAAGTCAAAAGGGCATCCAACTCCTTTAACACAATTTAGATTTTAATATTCCAAAAATGTGAAAATGAGATCTTATTTAAAGAGGATTTCATCTACCAAACTATGAATTCCACTTTTTGCACATGAGAAATATAGCTATCAATACTAGGATGAAAATTTTACTTAGTAATAATTATTATAAAATATCAAATGTATGGTAAATTTCCCCATTATACTCATTAGTTCAAATTTCCTCACCACATATACTTTAGACACATTTGCACCTTTCATATCTAATTTATTTAATCATATGTGCATTATTTAAACTTGAGTTCAGGAGAAGTTTGAACGATTATCTTTATATATTGATTTTTTATATGTTTTGCAAAATCATTCTCATCATTATCGCCTTCACAACACATGGTTTCAATATGGCATGGACATCATTCTTGTCATCGAAATCATTATAGAAATGCAAATGTTTCCTTGTTGGAAATGACAATCAAAACAGAATATAAAGAATCTTAAAGTTAAAGTGTAAAATGAGAAACAAAAGCACATCTATTTTTTTCTCATTGGGAGCCACATTTGAAGAATAAAAATAATAAAAAAAGTCATATTTAGACAAAGTTACCTAAGTAGTGTAAGGATCTACAACACTAAATACGCAGAAAGTGCAGTGGAATAACTAACTAGGTCCTTTCCAAAAGATCCATGTGAATATCATAAACTCATTTTCTTCTTCTATCTAATAGATTACGAGGTTACCTTCGTTGCATGCCCTTCGTAATCCCGTCAGCAACCTTCTTTCTTATTTTTCGGATCTTAGCTTAATCAAGCGTTCACACCTCTACGGTATCCACACGAACAAGGATTTGGAAAAGAACCAAAGTTGTGGTGCTAGACAAAAGCAAGGTTCTGCCAAAAGGAAGAGGAGGATGAAGACACCTAGAAAAATGTCATCATGGAAAATGCAATAAAAAAGGCTTTTATATTCCTCCCATGAATATCAAGAGTTTTTTTGTCTCTTGGTCTTTTTCCCTTAATGATGAATTAATCTCCATTAATCATTATTAATTTTTTTAATGGATTGGATGTTAACATATTGGATTAACCATTAATCCAATAAGCCATTAACCCAATAAGCTAATGAGTCTAACATATTAATCCAATGAGTCTAATTCGAATCCATTTGAGTTTAACACAATGAGCTAAATCCAAATTAGACTCAATCCAATAATCCAATCCGTATCTATTAACCCAATAAGCCTAATCATCTCATAAATGACTCTTAGGGCTAATACTAACAAGTAGTTGTTCCCTATGCTGGGAAAAAATGACTCAAGAAGAAAAGTCAACAATTCGCGAGGAGTCAACTTATCCTCAATGCAGGAGAATAATGCAGATGAGGAAACAAGTAAAGCACGAAAGGAAATAGTTTTGAAAAAATAAATTGAAGAAATATTTAGATTGACAAATCCATAATAAAAGGAAAAGAATAACAAATATTCAAGATTGGCACACATATGCAATAAATTGTTGATTTGATTTTTATCATTCATAATAAATAGTTATAATTATAATCCCTATTAAGATTAGCCTATTTTCTTTATTTATAATATTTATTTTTGTATTTGTTAGCCAGTTTTAGAAAAGAAGTCCACAGTCCTATAATTAATTATCTTTGAATTAATACGATTTCAAGTGAGTTCTATGTGAGAGTTTTCCCATTATCTTCTTCACTTTATCATCTTTGTTCTAAGTTCATAGGTAGATCAACAATTTAATTTTGTTGTTGCATCATGAATTCTTTAGTGTTCAAGGTCCTTCATTGCCAAGAGGATTTCATCTTCAGAAAAAAGTAGTTAAGAAATCTAAAGACCTTCCAAGGTCCTCTACATGGGGTTATTATCTTTATCATTGAATCAACTTCATTTTAAGTTTTTGAGTAGCTTAACATTTTAATTTTACTGTCAAAATGTATGATTCTAATAAATTACCAAATGGGATATTACTCAGCACTATGTCTCCTTCCTCTACTTCATATTGTAGGATCGATGCACGCTGATAGAGGCGGTGAATATTGACCTTTTTTTTCCTCAAATTGGTAGTTCATTCGTCTTTTTATCAGAGTTAGTATATAGTGGATAATAAACAGAACAATAAGAAAGACATGCGGGATTTACTTGGTTCCCAACCTCTGGGTCAGTACGCTCAAGGCCTAATCATGGGAAGCATCCTTCCACTAGTTGTCTCTTTTTGGAATTTTCTGGGTACAACTTGTAAAAAGCTAACCAAACAAAAGATGATGACCGATCCGGAAGTCCTGAGTGCTGCGCACCCCTCTTTTAACTTCCCTAGTCGCAGAACTTCGCAGCGTAGCTTTCTGAACGCATAGATGAAGAGTAGAATAGAAGAAGTTATTGTTGAACGTAGAGCCTTCATCTCCTTTTATAGAGTTGGATCAGATCTGGATCAACTCATATCCAGATGAAGTCATATCTGGAAGAAGCCATATCTAGATTGAGGCTTATCTCTATCCACATCATCGGGCTTATCTTTATCTTCATCCAAATCATAAAGATGAACTAGATCTTTTGCCACATCATCTTCCGTTAGCATTGCTGGCAACTTAGCAATCGGGACTGAACTGGTTTGGGTCCGGTTCGACTTGAGTCACCTAGCCTGTTTGGGTCCGTTTTCTGTTTTGCTTCCAGCTCGAGGTTTCTACAAAACAACCATACAAAACACAAATAAGAAACCTAATCTCTATCTGGAAGTCTACCTGACCTACTAGGCTTATCTTTTACTTGGAGATCTCTCCTCCAATTTTACCACCTAAGGGTCACCCGACCTACTAGACTTCATGCTTGGGGTGCATCTAATACATTACCACCTAAGGCTTACTCCTTAAGATCTCCACTCCATAGCTTCACTCGGACTTCCACTGCTTTGCTTCACACTCATCATGACTTTTATTATCTAACTTCATTCACAATGACTTTCACCTTCTGGCTTAGACTTTTCTTTGCCTAACCTTCAATTAGGACTTCCTCTACTAGTTATCTAGTCTTGACTAGACTTCTCTTTACTAGTCATCGTCAACTTTGATTCGACTAGACTTCACTCACTTCTAAATATCAAGTCATGTTTGGATCAACCCTTGGTCAATTTGACCATACCTTGTTATATTGTCAATCATCGAAACCTTAGAGGTTTATTGCTATTATCCAGTGCAACCCTTTTGATATTTGACAATAATCTTAAGTTAGGTTTAGGTTTTAAGGGTTTTGTGCCAATCTGGGAGTTACTGGTGTGTGTAACTTAAGGTTCATTCTCCCCCTTCGACATACATAAAAAATAACTTATCTAAGGGTTTCTTAGATTTTGCACCAACAATAAGTTTTGAAAATGTTTTCATAAATATTTCCAAAAGATTCTCTATGTTTTAAAAAATTTTAAAAATTTTCAAACTTTTTTCAAAGCACAATTTTCAAAATAGTTTTCAAGATTTTTAAGAGTATTTGCAAGAATTTTCAAAACAATTTTTTTTAATTCAAAATATTTTAAAACAATTTTTTAAAAAATATTTTAAAGAGTTTTTAAAGTTTTGCTAAACTATTTTTTGAAAGAATTTTGAAAAGCATATATGTGATCTTTTAATTAGGACTCTCCCTTATCTAGATACATCCTTAGGACTCCTTGTTAACTACAAGACTGCCTATGTGTCTTAGGGTTTGATTCAAATCAAAAGAGCAACTAAAGTATTTTTAAAAATTATTTTCTGAAGTTTTCAAAAGTATTTATCAAATTTGGGAATTTTTAAAATATTTTTCAAGGAATTTTCAAAATATTTACATGATTTTCAAAAACCCAAGATTTTTTTTACAAAAACTCTTCTTTATTGAAATAATTTTACAAAAACTCTTCTGTATTTTTAATTTTTTTTCAAATATTTTTTCAAAATGTTTCATCACTGCCTCCCTTAAATCCTTGTTAACCACAAGGAAATCTACCTAAGTGTCTTGAGTATCTAGGAACTTAGTGTTGACATGGGGATTTTGTGTTTAAGTGTTGGTCAATCAATTTTTAAAGATATATTATGTTTAAAACCATTGTATCTATAAGTACATCCAATCAAACATGAATTTTATTAAAACATTAATGTGTTGAATTACTATTTTGAAAATAATTTTTAAAAAAATAACTTTTAGATTTTGAAAACCTTTTCAATTATTTTCAATTTGTTGGTCCTTGTCATCTCACCCATTCTAAGTGTCTTAATACAATCAAGCATGGTATCCTTATGAGTTTTGTGAGATGTTTAATCAATTTTAATGGATTTATTTTAAATTTTGCAGATTGTTTAACCTTGTGATAGATTTAGGTTTAACCATTAGTCAGTTAAATATACATTTCAAAACTTAGCTGATAGGCTGTGGCGAGGCACGAGACCTTCTTGGGTATCATAGCAACGACCACTTCTGGCAGTCTTTTTAAGAAATTGTATATTTAACCTTTCTATTGAAAAATCTTGGTCTAACTAGTTTAAGATGTGACAAGGTAGTTTTAGTTAGTTCCACTTAGCTAAGTAGACCAAGTTGGGTAAGCCTTACCCTCCTTGACTTCCTAGACCAAACTTTCCAAACGTAGTATCATCTCGCCCCACCCTGGTACAATGTTGTGCAAGTGCCAAACCATCTTTTTCCTATCTAACAATTTTTAGACTAAGCATGAAACTAAAGCTAACATGATGGCATGTCACAAATAAGCATAAAGTAATCATTTAAATTATTCATATGCATGACAAATATGCATGTATCAATTTTCTAATAATGTATCAAATTCTCGATTTGATACATTTTGCGTGAACTTGCAAATTCTAGATTTTGATTTTTATTAATTTATTTGTTTCATTTGGTAAAATTTTATTAGTTCCATAATTTAAGGTATTTGAATATAACTTGGTTTATGATTTTTAATTTCTTTATTTTATTTTTCAAAACATTAATTTGTCGTGTTTATTAAAATTTGTAGATTTTCTTTCTTTCTTGAATTTAGGTATTTAAATTTGAATTTATATTATTCATTGTTTCATAACCAAATGGAACATTATTATAATTGATTAAGTTCAAATTTTAAGCATTTAAATTTGAATTATTATAATTAAAATTTAAACTTTTATTTTCTAAAATGTTAAGATTTAATTTTGAATTTTTAAAATTTAATTTTAAATTATTTATTGTTTCATAATTAAAAGGTACTTTATTATAATTAATCAAATCTGAATTTTTGACATTAAAATCTAAATTAATATTCTTAAAATTTGTAAATTTAATTTATGGAATTTTAAGATTTAATTTTAAAATTTTAAGATTTAAATTTATAAGATTATAATTATCAAATTATTAGAATTATTATGATTAATTAATTTATTATTTAATTCCACGTTATCAATTTTTTTAAATTAGAATTTGTATTGTTCGATTTATCTAGATTATTATTTAATTATGAATTATCTAAATTTTATTATAATTTGAGTTGGTATAATTATCTTGATAATTAATTAATTTATTTAATTTAATTGGATTATCTAACTTTGTCTTATCTTTATTGAATACTAGATCAAGTTTCTTATTGATTTCTTCAGAATTTGGATTATTTTGACTATTAATTAAAATTTTTTCTTGGTTGGTTGAATTATTATTATTTATTAGAATAGATTTTATCTGGTTTGGAATTTTATCTTTTGACTTTGTAAAATTTAAATAATTATTGCTTGAATTTTTAAAATTGTTATTAATATCATTATTTATTTTGTTAAAATTTGAAGTTTTATTTTCTGAATTTTTGGTATTTAAATTTTTTCGTGTAGAATTGATCAATTTATTTTTATGGTTATCTTGATTAATTCATTAATTTATTATCTAATTTTGGGGTTTTAAAATTAATTAAGTTTGAATTATTCAAATTAGAATTATCTTTATCATTTGAATTATTGATTGAATTAAACTAATCTAAATTAGATTTATCTCAGTCAAACGAAGAAAACATTTTTTTTAGATTGTAATTAATCTTATCTAGATCTAAATTAACTTCGTCATTTTCTTTATTAATTATTTCTAAATTTTTAAGATTTATATTTGAATTTACCTTCATATTTGAAGTAGTCAAATTATTATTTATTTCTAAATTTTTAAGATTTATATTTAAATTTTTATTAATTAGGATATTATTTAATTTAAATTTACTAAATTTGCCTTATTTAAAAATTTCAAATTATTTAAATTTGAGTTTTTATTAATATTTAAAATTTTAAAATTAATTAACTTTAAATTTTTATTAAGTTTCATTAATTTTAAATTATCATTTATTAAATTTAAATACTTAAATAATTTACAAGGCTATTTTAAGAATTATCAAGGTAAAAATTATCATTCAAATTTTTATCATAATTTTCAGAAATACTAAAATGCATATTATCTAATTTATTGCAAGCAAATACTAACTTATCATGTATAGGTGTATTTTCGTATTTACAATTACGTACCGGAATCACAACCATTCATTTTGACTTTTTCTCCGTCTTCTTTTTCGGGCATCGATTCTTGTATTGTCTGAATCTCTGACACTTGAAACACGTGATGTTGCTCCTCTGGGCTCCTAGCATCGATTCCTCTTTTTCCGTCGGTGGTGCCGTCCGAATCTTACGAGGCACTTCTTTTTATAATGCCCTCTCTCTGCATTTGAAGCATATAATATGTAATTTAAAATTTGATATTAAATAAATTACCTTTTCGTTGGCGGTCAGTCTAATTAGAGCTTCTTGCTTTGATACCAATTATAGGATTGGTACGAATCGATAGAAGGGGTGAATATCGATCGTCTTTTCATTCTCAAATTGGTTGTTCGTTCGTCTTTCTATCAGAGTTAGTATACAATGGAATATAATAAACAAAACAATAAAAAGACATGCAGGATTTACTTGGTTCTCAACCTCCCATGGTCAAGTACTTGGTAATTACGGGAAGTGTCTATCCACTAGTGGTCTCTCTTCCAGAATTTTCTGGAGGTAGAGAAACTCGTCTTACAGTTTGAGATACATGCATAAATAATAATAAATTAAGTACAACTTGTAAAAAGCAAACCAAACAAAAGATGACGACCGATCTGAAAGTCTTGAGCTTAACACACCCCTCCTGGAGCTTCCCTGGTCGCATAGCTTCGGAGTGTTGCTTTCTGAACGCAAAGATGGAGAGTAGAATAGAAGAAGTTATTGTTGAACGTTGAGCCTTCGTCTTCTTTTATAGAGTTGGATATGATCTAGATAAATTCTTATATGGATGAAGTCATGAAGCCATATCCGAATCAAGGTTTATCTCTCTCAACTTCATTTGGCTTATCCTTATTCTTATCCAAATCATAAACCAGATCTTTTGTCACCTCATCTTCCATGTTAACATTTCAGACAAAACAACAATCTAGACCGAATCTAGTCGGTCTACAGAATTGCTAGTTAGGTCTACTGAACCAGTTTAGGTCCAGTTTGACCTGAGTCAAGTTTTGTTTACCCATTTGTATTTGTCTGTTCTCTATTTTACTTTCAGCTCTAGGTTCCTGGAAAACAATTATACAAAATACAAACAAGCAACCTAACCTATATCGATAAGTCTACCTGACCTATCAGGCTTACCTTTTACTTGGAGGTCCCTCCTCCCAGTCTACTACCTAAGGGTCAATCCCTTAGAATTAAGCTGCACTCTTGTAAGTGTAACTGACCTACTAGGCTTATCTTTTGCTTGAAGGTCCTTTTTATAAGTCTACCACTTAAGGGTCAATCCATTAGGATCAGGCCACATTCCTACAAGTCTACCCACTTACTAGGCTTCATGCTTAGACTGCATTCAAGACTTTACCACCTAAGACTTACTCCTTAGGATCTCCACTGCCTAGCTTCACTCACTAGGAGTTCCACCACCTGGCTTCACTTATCAGGATTTTTGCCTTCTGGTTTCACCCACCAGAGCCTAGCTTCACTCATTAGGATTTTTCCTTGTTTGACCTTTAGTTAGGACTTTCTTTGCTAGTCATCTGGTCTTGACTAGACTTCTTTTTACTAGTCATCTGGTTAACTTTGACTAAGTTCTGTTTGGATCAATCCTTGGTCAATTTGACCATACTTTATTATATTATTAAACATCAAAACCGTATATGTTTATTGCTATTATCTGGTGCTCTCTGTACCAACACATGCTTCCTCCTTTAACTTTCAATTTGTCGTTGATATCATGCATTAGAACATCATCACTATGCCAAAATAGTATCATTCCGATCACATATTGAAATTCTGATATGGTTGCATGGTTTGAGATTTTAAACCTTGATGACAATATTGGATTGCTCAAGGGGAAAGGACGAGAGATCTCTCTCCTTTGGTGTGGAGTTTGGTGGTGTTTGAGGCATCTCTCTCCTTTGCGTTGGGAAAGGGGTGTTCTTGGCTTCACATCGACGGTCGAATGTTGAATGGATAAATATTAGGGTTAGCGATGATGGATTACATCATTATTATAAATCTTATACTATAAGTGTTATGACTTTTATTATAAGTTATGTTTCTTATAATTTCTAGGCCTTATATTTAAGTTATGTAATTGATACTAGTTATATAAATTGTATAATCTATGTTCTAAAAATTATAATTGGTATTTATTATGTTATAGTAGCTATTGTAACTTACAATTAAGATATTAAGACAATAGATTAATATTATCTGTATTATATTAATATTAAAATAGTTTAAGAATTTATTGTCATACTTGCCTCATAAATTTGGATCCATATTCTATGTCACCATATCCCCATTTCAAAATAATCATGTGTCTTAACACTTGAATCCATACTCGTGTAGGATTCTTTTGTGAGTTCGAGTAACCTAGATTATATATGTGATGAAAATTCATTTGTCATAAAATTTTGTAACTATTATATCATTTAATGACCATACTATAAATTGCATTCAATCAATAAAAAAAAATTTATCACTATTGTCATAGATAATGATAGATCAATCAATACTATTATTCATAGTTTTAATTATTGTCATTACAAATTTTATGGATAAATTATAAAGCTTTAATTAGAAAAAATGCATGTACTTTGTTTTTTGGTTTGGGAGTACCCAATTTATGTTTAGCTTCACGACCATGAATAAATTACAAAATAATAAAAAATGTATAGTGGTCAAGATAAATCAGATCCAAAAGTTAAGAAAAGAGTATAAGTCTTATCTATAGCTGTCAAAACTTATAATAGGGATCTAGCTCAGATCATTTAAGAATCCAAGTATCTATTGCATCAGATTAGTAGGATTAGTACATCAAAATTAGAAGAGAAATAAAAATGAGAAAAATATAATAAATTATTTCATTTTTATTTAATATAAAATTAGTTAATAATAAAAAAAATATCATAACCGATGGTGAACTTTGACGCAATAGCCGTGTGATGTGTTGGTCATTGATTCGAGTCGCGGAAGTATTCTTTTGCAATGCAAGAGAAGGTTGCGTACAATACATCCTTCTTCCGGACCCTGCATTGGAAGAAGCTTTGTGCTTCCAAAGAATTCAATCAAATTTTTATTGTAATCTAACTTTTCTTTTTTTTTGGGATATACCTGGTTTTCTCTAAACTTCATGATCTTTTTGGGATGCCAATTTCTTAGAAAACGTCAAATGCATCATTTCCATGCCAGTCAATTAGAGTATCCATATTAGTATCCATCGAAGCGTTTTACCCTTAATAAAGGTACACAAAAAAAAAAACATGAGGTGACATTCTTCTATTCCCAAACATCATAGTCCACATAAAGTTTTTACATTTGGTTACCCATTGCTACACATGTGGCTTGGTTTGATGCATTCAAAGTATAGATATTAGGGTACTACTAGTGCATAAAGTTATTATGGATGTAAAAAATGTATCTTTGTTCCAAAATAAAGGTTTTGATCACCTAAATAGCCAATCACTCTAATATAGTGTCAAAGTGTATCAAAGCATGTGTGTTGATTTTCACATTCCTATCCATGGCAGTAATATTTTCTTATGAATTTCAAGTTTTAGGTTTGTGCCAACCAAGTCAAGTATACATGATAGCAAAAGGTGGAATCCGCCACCCAGTGGCCCCACACATATTTGTGAGGAGGTAAATCGGGAAGCTTTTTCCTCAACTTTGTACCCTATGGTAGCAACTCTGCCCGCACTAGACACTTGCCCCGGGGGCACTAAGTCAAGTATACATATCTATACATAAGGGGGAGTATTAACATTTAGGAATAATTCCTTTTCTTATATATCGAGTGTTTAGGATAAGTGTTTTGCCAAATTTATAAACATCTATGTGATATGAGAATGCCATCAATAAAAGTTGTGAAATAATGAAAAACTTTAATTATTAAACATATTCAAATCATCAATTTCAAATATATATTAGATAAAAAAATTTATGTACAGTATGTTTGGAAGGAATATATATAGGTTAGATTTGCTATATTTCTCCGAGAACTTGAGTATAGTGTTAAAATATGTAAGAATTTCGCACCATAAGTTGGATAAGAATAAACATTATAGGAATATAAATTGTGTTAGATTTGTAACATAGAACATAGTATTGCTCATTAGTAAAACAATGCAGGTAATAAATATGATAATTAGGAGAACAATTAATAATTTATATTTATAAGAGATAAAAGGAGTAGATAGGAAGGGTGATAGTAAGTCATGGAAGTAAAAGAAAAAATAGAGCAGGTATTTTTGTAGATATTTGTTAAAAGATGAAGTAGGAGTAGATAGGAATGGTGATAGAATAATAACTTTCAAGATAGTAGTGATGAAAGAAACTATTAATATAATTAGTATATTTGCAACTCAAGTAGGATTAGGTGAATACACCAAATATAGGTTTTGGGAAGGATCTAGATGAGGTAGTAAAAAAGGTTTATCAAACAAAATGATTTTAATAGGAGATCTAAATCAACATGTAGGAGTAAGAAATGAAAAAAATATAATGGTGATTATGGTTTTTGAATAAAAAATAAAAAAAGAAAAACTATATTGAATTTTGTGATAGTATATGAATTTATAATAGTTGATATATTTTTTCAAGAAAAGAGAAGAATACTTGGTTACATTTAAAAGTGGAAATAGGAAATCATAAATTAACTTTCTTATAGTCAGAAAGAAGGATAAAAGGATTTGTAAATATTTTAAGGTCACCTTTGTAGAAAACTTAACTACCTGACATAAGTTAGTAGTGTCAGATATGCGCTTCAAGTATAATATCAATATAAAAAAAACATACACAACTCCTAAAATCAAGTGGTGGAAGTTAAAGAACGGGAAATAAAGTATTTTGAAGGAGAGAGTAGAACTACAAGTATTAGGATAAATGCAAATGTGATAAAATGATATTAATGTTGAAAATGGTGGCCAAGAGCATAGTCGGTGAGTGAAAATGACATGCATCACCAAGTAAAAAATCTTGATGATGGAACAAGAAAGTACAAGAGAAAGGAAGGTAACACGAACAACCTATAAATTGTTATACACTTATATGAATAAAAAAAATTTAAAAATTATATAGTAGCCAAGAAAGAGGCTAAAAAAATATACAAAAGAAAAGGAAAGCGATATTTATAAAATAGCTAAAGTTAGAGACAAGAAGATAAGAGATCTTGCCCAAATAAAATGAAATAAGCTTTGACTGTAATAAGGTACTAGTGAATGATGAGGAAACAAAGGAGTGATGAAAGTGATATTTTCATTAACTTTTTAATGAAGTTTAGGTAATTTAAGTAGGTTAAAACAGTATATAAATTAAAATTTTTATCATAGAATTCAAACTTTAGAAGTAGAATATAATTTGAATGAGACACAAAATAGAAAAATAGTTGGGTGACAGAATATGGAAGTGTCTAGAAATCAGGATATTGAATGACTTACGAAGTTACTCAATTTGATATTGAAAAAAAAAGTGTTTGATAAGTGGAGGGTAAGTATTTTAGTTCCCCTATATAAAAACAAAGAAGGCATATAAAATTGTACGAATTATAGAAGCATTAAACTAATGAGTCATAATATAAAATTTTGAAAAAGAATAATTTGGATTTTAATTTGAAAAAAAACTAAGAAAATAAACCACGTTGGTTGGATATTAATTTGGATTTATGTTTAGAAGGTCGATAATAGAAGTTATACATATTCTCAGACAACTAATTAAAAGTATTAGGAATAGAAGACATATATATATACCTAGAATAAGATTATGACAACGACATGGAAAATTATGGGGAGAATTCTAGAAAAATAAGGTGTTAGCGTTGTGTATATTGAGATAATTAAGAATATGTATGATTATGTAATGACAAGAGTGAAGATTCTAAGCGGATTGACAGAAGTGTTTCCTATAGAGATAGGATTACATCATGGATTAACTTTAAGTCTTTATCTTTTTACACTAATCATGAATGAACTTATTGGACACAATCTAGAAACATTACCACGGTGGATGTTATTTGTAGATGATATTGTTTTAGTATATGAGAGACATGAAGGAGTAAATGCTAAGCTTAAATTTTGGCAAAAAATGATTATAGACTTAGTAAAGTAAAGATAGAATATATGAAATTTAAATTTAGTGATATCAGAAGTAATAATAAGAGCTTTAAGTATTTATGATTGTTTTTGCAAAAGGATGGAAGGGTTTAGAGATGTTTTACATAGTGGCAAAAAGGCGATGCGTTCGCTCTCAGCGCTCCCGTTGACCCAACCCTAGGCCAATACGGAGGAGGTAAATCACAGGAGGCTATTAGCCATCTGGATAGGGACCAGTGCATGCATGAGGCTTTTTACTCGGCTTTGCTGAGTTTTGAACCCCAGACCTTATGGGAGAGATGTTTTACATAGAATATAAGTCAAATGGTTGAAATGAAAGAGAGTGTTATATGTTTTTTGTGATTGTAAAATACTTCAAAACTTAAAGGGATGTTATACAAAATGGTGGTTAGATATGTTTTCTATATTATATAAAGCTGAATATTGAGTTATGACTCGAACACTTGAGAAAAAGATGAGAGTCGTAGAGATGAGGATGCTAAGGTGGATATGTGTCTAAGAGGATGGATATGATAGGAAATTAGAACATTATAGAGAAAGTTAGGATTGTTTCTATCGCTGGAAAACTCCAAGAAACGTGTTTAAGATGGTACAAACATGTATTTAGACACTAATAAATGCATGAGTTAGACAATGTAAAACTAAAACGAATATGCATATTACGAGGAAAGGGAGGACCAAGGATGACTTGTTAGTAACGATATAATAGAATAAAATTTATTTAAATATAGAGTCCAATGGCGTACAAGGATCTATATAACCGATCCCACATAAAAGGATAAAGTTTGGTTATTGTTGCTCTATACATATAATATATACACTTACATATTAACCTTAATATTTTCTATGCTTTTATTGTTTAGGATCCTTAGTGGACAACATAATGATTCGTAGCTACTAATTAAACAATATAAATTTTAATAGATTAGTAGGTTGTGATTTTCTTTTTAATTAAAAATTGGTTTAAATTGAACCAAATTGAAACTGAACCAAAAGTTTGGTTCTGTCTTAACCTAAACTGTTTTTGGTTTTAGATTGATTTTTTCAAAATAAAAATGATTTCAATTTGGATTTGGTTTTACCTATAAAAACTTTTAAATCGAAACGTACACACCCCAAGACAGGAGCTACATTCAAAATGTTGCTTTACAAGCATTTTTCTGATACATACAAATCCTAATATAAAGATTAAATAAATAACACATATTAATAATAAATACCATAAATGCCATTATTAAATATGAATTTCAAAATTTGCAATTTATTTATAAAATTATATTTAATCTTTCAATCAATATTTTATTAACATTATAAATATTTATTATTTATATGCTGGTAGTGTGTGAATTAATTAATATAGAAACAATTTTAAAGTATATTAGATAAAAAATTGACAAAATGTTCATTATGTAATACTGTAAGAATCATTGAAATAATATTGAATTAATAAATAATATCATCATGATTACTGTAATATAATCATAATTTTTATGTAATGAACTTATTATTTTGTGAATATTATTATTTTTTTTATATATCATGAACATGTTAATATCAATAATAATGTATTTTAATAAATAATTGTAGGAGAAGCAATGTAAATATTTTTTTTTTTTTTATCAACACAGCTATGTTTACTTCATAAATTAAGTGACAATATAAAAGTATATACTAATAGTTTGTATTTAGTACTATATTTAACTTTTATATTTATGACATTATCATAGGTCGATTCATAGTGAATGAAATATCCATGAAATACACAATGTCAGAATGTGAAACTTCTCATATTCTTCATATAATTTTATAAGCGATTGACAATGGTCATACTATTAAAATTTTATATAATTATTGTTATCTATGATAACAGTAAGACCGCAAAACTCTGGGCATTGAATTCACCATTGGTAGCCTCTATCTTGGGGTTTCTATATCGGAATTGTTTTGCATTTTTTTTTTTTTGTTTTTTAAGTGCGCTTCTCAAACAATAGTTTTGTTTATTAAAATGTGTTCATAGAAATTTCCCTTCCAAAAGAATGAGTGCAGTACATACGGGAAAAGGCAAAAAGGTTCTTATATACAGAGAGTAGTCAACAGATGTTTGTAGGAAAATTCAGTTACTTTTCTTTTCATTTAACATCTATTGGGAAAAACTTGTCTCATATAATATGAAAGAACTCCTATTTATATACAAAGCTAGGGCCTATTCTAAGAAATAAATCAAATCCTATTTTAGGAAATAAATTAAGAAATAATCATCCCTAGACATATTTAGGGATATCAAATTATCCCTAACCATATTTAGAGATACTAAATTATTCCTAGCTATAATTGCAATATTCTAACACTCCCCCTCAAGCTAAAGAATATAAATTGTATGTACCCAGCTTGTTACATATGTAGTTAATTCGGGGGCCCTTTAGTGATTTAGTGAATATATCAGCTAGCTGATCATGTGAGTTAACAAAACTAGTAGATATTTCTCCAGATATGACTTTTTCTCT
>JBBPFP010000039.1:1735027-1747535 GCA_037974795.1 Kaempferia galanga | reverse complement strand
GAGAATATAGGATATAAAATCTCACCTGAACTTAACCTATTATTATCCCTAATAAATGTATTACACAAGCCCACCTCTTGAAGTGAGGAAATGGAGTAAACCTCTAGAAATCAATGTTCAGCGCTTTTAAGGACAACACCTTGACATTTGGAATTTCACAAGCTTTACCTTAATCAAAGATATCGCTCAGCAAAAATAAACTCACCTCTCCCTAGATGTAATTAAAAAGCATAACAGAGATAAGTAAATTAACAAAATTTGAGACGTTGATGCTTTCACTTTACTCTAAGCTCTTGAATTCCCAACACTCTTTAGCTTTGGAGACTGGCAAAGATTTTTGTATGTTCTAAGTGTCGAAAATTTAGTAAACAACTTATGCATCTATAAGAAATATTATCATGCATTTTAAATGTCCAAAAGTTCTTTAAAAATGTAGAACAATCATATCAGCTACCATCTAAAGATTTTATTTAAATTTTATATAGGATAATTAAAAAACTTTTGCATCAGTTACCTTATTCATTTTTTAAATTTAAATTTTATGAATAATAATTCTCTAAATTTAGGAAATAAAACTCTTATTTTAAAAATAAAATAATATATTTTACAATCTCTGCCCTTCCACATATTCTTTTCAATCTCTCTTCTTCCATTTATTCCACAACTATATTAATAAAAAATGGAAGAGAGAAAAAAATAATAAAAAAATTAAAGATAATAAAAATTTTAATGTATTTGATATAGTATATACTGGAAAGTAATTATCTAAATTTAATAAAGTATATGATGTATCTTAAATTTAAAAAAAAAAATTAAGAAAATTCATGTGGATTTATACAAGCATGCAGCTTGATGTATCACTTTAGCACGAAAGACAGAAAGATTTTCATATATTGTGAGTGTCTAAAGGTTCTCCAAGAACATAAATATAGTATAGTCTTTAATGTTCGTCAGTTGACTGTCACCAGAAGAAGTCTACAGTTTACTAGACTTTCCAATCTTAATTTGGGTCTTTAATTACTAAGACTGGGGTTACCTTTGAGGTAACCATTTGTTTTCTAATTATGGAAGGTTTACTCAGTTAAACTTAAACATTGATCACCTTGAAGAATGATGGCCAAAACATGTTAGCAATAGAAATTATTTTTTAAAAATTGATTTAAAAAAAATTATAATGGCAAAAGGCGCTTCTCACTCAAAGCGACTCTGTTAATTCGCCCTCGTATCAGTACGGAAGAGGTACTAGGGGCAGTTAATTCTGCGTTTTCTACCAATCCGACGGCGAGAGTATAATACATCTGCGGCGCTACGTAACCTATCTGATAGCATCTCCCATCAATTGAGAGTGGAAGACTCGGCGTCTAACCTCGTAGAAGAGGCAAAGGAGCAGCTGCTTCTGAAGAGCGAAGAGGAATACAAAATTAGTTAAAGCTCTCTCCTTTCGATCTCTCACGCATTCTCAGAGCCTAGAATCTTGCTGCAATTTATAATTTTGTTGCTTCGTTGCGTCCCCAAATCGATTCTGATCGAAGTATAGCAGCTGCTCGACTCATTTCCTACTGAAAGGTTTCTGGTCAATCGCCTGTGTTGTTTATTTGCGCTTTACATCACCTTTTCAGCTGCCATTTTGCTGTATTATGCGTTTGGTTTTGTTCGACTCTGGCGTTTTGATTTAAGTCATGGTGCAGGTCTTTGTTTGTTTTTTTGCCTCAGCTCTAGTGTTGGATCTGCTTAATTGTTGTATTTGATGATTTCATTCTTTAATTTGACTTTGGAATGTATGTTTGAGGTTGGACTTTATGCTAGGGAGTTGTTTGGATCTTAGGGTTGGAGGAGTTCTTTGTTGTAAAAAAAAGAGAGCCTATTTTGATATCTATATTTAGATGGAAGCTTGCTTTTAACACGGTTTCAGAGTTCTGTAAAACTCTTATTCTTACACATTTGGATCACTTCCAATCGAATTTTTATTTGATCTCTTTCTGTTTATTCGAACACAATAGTTATGAAGAAATTTTCTACCTTTCACTTTGAAATTAGAATCTACCCTTCGCATTATCCACCTTTTAATGTATGTGATTTTTTGCTGTTGCAGAATGTAGTTGTAGTTATCTGGCCCCTACGGTTACCCTGAAATGATGGAGGGTTGTGATTGCATCGAGCCACAGTGGCCGGCTGATGAGCTTCTAGTGAAGTACCAGTATATATCGGATTTCTTTATAGCCCTTGCCTATTTCTCCATTCCTCTCGAACTCATTTATTTTGTGAAGAAGTCCTCCTTCTTCCCGTACAGATGGGTGTTGATACAGTTTGGTGCCTTCATTGTTCTTTGTGGAGCAACACATTTGATAAATCTGTGGACTTTCAACATGCATTCACGAACTGTGGCAATAGTAATGACTGTTGCAAAAATCTCAACGGCTGTTGTTTCATGTGCAACAGCTTTGATGCTTGTTCACATAATTCCGGACTTGTTAAGTGTGAAGACAAGGGAGTTGTTTCTAAAGAACAAGGCTGAGGAACTTGATAGAGAGATGGGCATCATACGGACTCAAGAGGAAACAGGGAGACATGTTAGGATGCTTACTCATGAAATAAGAAGCACACTTGATAGACATACAATATTGAAGACGACATTTGTGGAACTAGGTAGGACTTTGGATCTGGCAGAATGTGCACTTTGGATGCCATCAAGAAGTGGCCTTAATCTCCAGCTTTCACACACTTTGCACCACCAAATACCACTTGGGTCTGTTGTTTCCATTAACCTCCCCATTGTCAATCAAGTCTTTAGTAGTAACCGAGCAATGAGAATTCCACATACATGCCCACTAACAAGGATACGGCCATTGACTGGGAGATATGTTCCACCAGAAGTTGTTGCCATCCGAGTACCACTCTTACATCTCTCAAATTTCCAAATCAATGATTGGCCAGAACTTTCTGCAAAAAGTTATGCTATTATGGTTCTAATGCTCCCTTCGGACAGTGCAAGAAAATGGCATGTACATGAATTAGAGCTTGTTGAGGTGGTTGCTGATCAGGTAATCCCATGTTTCTTGCATCAATTATCAGTTTATCTTTCATCTTTGAGTACAAGGCTTTTCCTTTAAATTTTTTTCTTAAATGAAACAACGTAATATTTAGTAGGTTTTGTTTCTTAAGAACTTTACCTTTTACATGAAATGAATACTGATTTAAATATATTAGAACATAAACATCCTGCTTCAATCAATGAACGCATGATTTCTACAACACTTCATTGCATGCTAAGAGCCTAAAATCAAAACTTTCTTAGAATTCTATCCATGTAAATCTTTGGCATTTTCTAGATACTGTGCCACTATTGTGTTATTTAATAAGGATTGATTGCATGGAAGTTCCTTACATGGAGGCAATGTCATGTGGGTTTCATTGTAGGATATTTATGGTTTATGATAAAGTGCAAGCATGTGGTAAAAAGAAAAATTATTACATTATATTATAAGAGAATTATTCTTAGGGATGGTGTGTGTGTGAACCAATTTGACTCTGAAAAATCAGGTTATTCTGGTTCAAAGGTCAAAAGGAATAACCAAATTTGAGTGTTGGGTTAGTTTTAGGCATCAAATAAATTACAGGAGAGCCTTTATAACTCTCTTATGGGGATCCTTTCTAAGAAAAGGGCTAGATTTGAAAAATTCAACTTTAGTATAGATCTTCAGAAAAGGTGATAGAGCTGAAACATTTATTTTCATCATCTTCACCTCAATTAGTTGTGTAATGATAGATTCCTTATCTCATTATCTTTCTTCCATATGTCAATAGTGTCTTGGATTTGAGATGAGATTTGTAATTGTCTATCTCTACCAACATTTTTCCTCTCTCTTGATATCTTCTCCCTCTTTAGAGTAGAATAACCAGAAGCCTGTTTCCTCTCAATATTTCTCTTCAGCTAAGGCTAGATGATAGAGCCCTAATATAACCTTTGTTTGCCACTAAAAAACTCTAAAAGTCTAATTGAATAGATAAGTTGAGAAATGGATTTGGTATGAGAGATAAGTCAACTAATAGATCTTCTTTCTCTTGTTTCCTTCGTCAAATAGAGGGAAGACAGATATTTGAAAAGATGTGTTTAGGCATCCATCTCTCTAAATCATTTGCTCATAAATAGGTGGAAAACTAATTAACACTTACTAGATGTAAAAATGTGGATTATCCTCTTGGTACATATTCATTCAAGGAAACAACTCAAAAGATAGTTTCTTTTTCAACCCCCTATTTCCCATCTTTTCTACATATCCATCTTTTTAATTTGCCTTATCTTCAAGGCTACAAAGAAATTAATTTCTCTAGTAAACTCCATCCAAAAGAATACGTTAGTTATTGTTTGTCTTCTTGTATCCAATTTCTTTAGAGTAGATGTTAGAATATTACTCAGTTCCTGTTTAACATCTTCTCACCTCTCAAATAAATATCATAATTTACTCGGTCTCTCTCCCAGTAATGATTATTCAAATAAGTATTCAAACCCTAATCAATCCATCACAAGTTGTCAATTTATTTTTCTGAATTTAAAAAATCCATGATGTTTTCAGTTTGAGGAGAGTTAAGGAAGAAGATATGTTATCTATTTGAAGATCTCATCAACTTGTGTCTTTGCCAATTGCAAACGTCAAGCATTTCAAAGTAGAGTATCAAGATTGTACCAGTAATGGTATCTTTGTCCAGTGTGTACTAGTAATGGTATCTTTGTCCATTGTTTTTTATATTTCATTTTTTTATTTATAGGGTGCTCTACTTTTGTGATAAGCCAAACATAGATAATATAGATTCCAATTTAAAGGGGAGTGGTACGGGTTATGACTTTTTATAATTATTGTTGTAGGTCTAGTCCTAAATGAGGTATTTAGTAATTAGGTGCTATTTCTGGTCTTATGATCATGGAGTTGCTTGTCCAAATTATTTGCAGTTGGCTACATCGAATTATGTTTGTCTGAATTATTTTGAGTCAGTTTCATGAATTTTCTTTCTTTTTATTAAGCTCTATGCAAGGCGTATATCGCTAGGAATGATGGTCTAGCCTTATGAAAATATGAAAAATAGGATTCATGTTTATAGGTTTGTAGTTTAGACAATTTTAGCATTGGATATCTAGACCAAATGCAAACATCAACCTTTGTCATCCAAGCGTGAGATCGACATTGACATTTTATGTTTGAGTCTCATATATATGGTATAATAGTTTTATTTTTAATATAGTGATATTTTCCCTCTCGACTTTTACAAAATGAAAGTTAAAAATCTATTACTCAAAATGTTAATGTTACACTGATTCCCCTATTTTACTATTATGGGAATCCCTAAGCTAAACTTTTTATGTTTTTCTTTTAATTCCCTTGGAGAATTCTTCTAATAATTTGTAGAAATATGATGTTGGTCTTTTCTTTAATCTTTGGACAATCATTAACAAGAGCTTAGTGGTCCAATAACCAAAGTCTCTTCATTCTTTCCCTTTATCTTTTCAACAATATAACGCTTGGTTTTCCAATTTTTTAGTGCGTAAGTTAGACTATCACTATATTTTATTTTTTTGATTAGAATTGCATCTGTCATTTAGCTGCTCTTCATTTATCTGAGAGATAACGACTTTGCCAATTTTAAAGCATGTTCTTTTAACTAATAGTTTCATGTACTTCATGATATAGCTCTCTTGAAGTAAAACTTTTCCTTCTAAACTTCTCATGAATTGACTTTATCACTGTTCTAGCCTTGTTCTCCAAGTCCACAGACTATTAATATTATCAATTACTTAATTTCAAACATTTTCTATTCAGTCTTTTAAAAAAACCTACATCACTATCATTTCTCATATAGATTCCATTTTATCCATTTTCATGAGTTAAACTTATACTAAGCTGGTTTTACAATCTCCAAATAGTTGTATTTACTTTTCTCCCATTCTTACTCTTATGCATATTCAAATATTTGCCCTTAACTTTTTGGTTTCTATTGATACACATGAATGGAATGGAATGATATTCAGATTGGGAATGAACTGAACTGAAATGAAATGAAAAGGAGATGATCCATTCTGTGCTTTTGTTTAGTTGTAATAATAGAACGATATAACTACTAGAAAACTTTAATCTATGTAGCCCTTTTGTTCATCTAATTTTTTAACCAACCTCAATTGTTTGACACACTCAGTTTGATCAATCTTATACATGTTTGACTTTGTTAGTCCCATTCAATACGTCCAACACATTCAATTCACTCGTCTATCTAATCCAATCAGGTCAATTCACTTGATTGGCTTGGCTTATCTGGGTCAACATGACGAGCTTGACCTGCTCGCTTGGCACATTCCACTCATTTAAATGATTCTTAGTGAGTTACCAACAATTAGTAGGTAATTCCTCGAGTAATAGGAATATTTTTCTGTGAGCTTTCTCAGTCCTGTTATGTTGACTGATCATTGTTTGCAGTGTCCTGAATTTTCTTTTTTTTGGTTTGATTTCTTCTAGGTGGCTGTTGCACTTTCACATGCTGCCATCTTAGAAGAGTCAATGCGGGCTCGTGATCTGCTCATGGAACAGAATGTTGCTCTAGATTCAGCTCGTAGGGAGGCGGAAATGGCAATTCGTGCTCGTAATGATTTTCTAGCTGTCATGAACCATGAAATGCGGACTCCGATGCATGCAATTATTGCTCTTTCATCTCTTCTTCTAGAAACTGAGCTGACTCCAGAACAACGGCTAATGGTAGAAACTGTGCTAAAAAGTAGCAATCTTCTAGCTACACTTATAAATGATGTTTTGGATCTTTCTAAGCTCGAGGATGGGAGCTTCGAGTTAGAGATTACAGTTTTCAACCTTCATGCTATTTTTACAGAGGTCAATTCATGTGATTTTGTCTAAGCTCTGTTTATTAGCTATCAATATTTAGTTGAATTACCACATTATAAAGGTCACTAATTTGATAAAAACCAATACCTAACATTCATGTTCAGTTGATGGATTTGCCAATTAAATTGCAGGTCACTAATCTGATAAAACCAATAGCCGCTGTGAAGAAGCTCTCTGTTTCCGTGACATTGGCATCAGACTTGCCCTTGTGTGTTGTTGGCGATGAAAAACGGCTCCTGCAAACAATACTAAATGTTGCTGGCAATGCGGTTAAGTTTACAAAGGAAGGGCATATATCAATCATAGCATCTGTTGCCAAACCAGATTCATTCAGAAACCCTCGGGCCCCTGAATTTTCTCCAGCTATTAGTGATAGACATTTCTATCTGCAAGTGCAGGTACATTGACATTTTTTCTTTGAAATCATTTCATAATGGGTAATGGCTGGATTACATGTCGATATTTTCATCTGGCTATTATTTTATCTCGATACACAACTAGATGTAGTGTCTGTCGCTTGTATCAGATTTGCCTTAAAATTTAAATGCAATAGCTGATTTGCATAGCAAATAACTGTAGTTGATCATGACCATGTTGCTTCCTGTTTATAGTAGATCATTGCAATTACCTTCGAGCTTTTACATGATGCAGGTCAAGGATACTGGTTGTGGAATTAATACTCAAGACTTGCCACAGCTCTTCACCAAATTTGCCCGCTATCAGAATGGTGGAAATAAACCCTATAGCGGCAGTGGCCTTGGCCTTGCAATTTGCAAGAGGTGGTATTACTACCATGAAATGCTGTCGAATTAGCTCGGAAACAGTTTATAGTTTCATTTATTTTGCTGATTGATACTTATTTTGTGTAGCTTTTGATACATTTTATAATTTCATGATCAGGTTTGTGAGCCTCATGGAAGGACAGATCTGGCTGGAAAGTGAAGGTACAGGCAAAGGTTGCACTGCTATATTTATCATCAAACTCGGGCTTTGTGACCAAAGTAGTAACCTAAAGCAAATTGCACCGGCTGCACGGCAAATTCATGAGGATCCAAATCTCTTTGGCTCAAGGCCTCCCTTCAGCGACGGGAAGGAACAATTTCCTGTAAAGGTGCGATATCAAAGAAGCGCCTGATTTCTGTGATTAAAGTCCTCAAGATTTTAGTGAACCCAGCAATTATCTGATAATTCATGTAATGTACTTCCATCCAGCTCTTTGTTTATCAAACCATTGTGAGAAAAAAATTATGTCATCGAGTAGCAATCTTTGCTGACACAACGACTTCATTGTTCAACAACTTAATGAGCATTTACTTATTCTAATAAATTGTTGCTTGGGCTTCATTTGAGTTGAATCTTCCACATTCCTTAATCTTGTGAAACTATAAATGAACTTGTAGGAAAGTGAACTACTAAATCTAACTGTGCCATCTACTTATGTCAACATTCTGAAAAATAACTGCTTAAACTTTTGCAGTGATCATATGCATCAAGTTGTTACACACTACATCAATACCTTAGATAAGGGATGTCTTGATTTCTTCGTCTTCACCACTGCTTTTGCCTTTCTGTACGAACATTAATAGGCAAATGACAAGATGATCTGATCAATAATTCGGTCAAAATTTTGAATAACTAGTGATCATGAAGCAAAATGCAGTGGCCATGGAAGATCATGAGTAAAGAAGGTGGGACAGTATGCAAATAATAAGCCTCAGGCTTCCCATCTTTCTTGAAGGAGAACAAACAAACCAGCAAGTGAGGAAAAAGTTATATTAACCTAAATGAAGTAAACGTTTGTGGTAAGACTTTATTTATATTCATTTAATATGCATAAGGTCAGTTAGATGGATAAGTTTAAATAAATCATTAAACTAAATAAATAAATAACTTTGAATAAATAAAGTTAACCTGCAGACGAGTTCCTGCGGACGAGTCCGCAATAGGTGTGATTTCAATTTTTTTATTTTTGATTTTATTTTTTGATTTTTGATTTTATTTTTTGATTTTTAACTTTTACCTTTAGATTTAAAGATTAGCTTAGAATAGTAAGCATATAAAATTTTTTAAAGTATACTATAATTATTTGTGAAGAATGTCCATGAATACCATTTATGAAATATATTGATCGATAAAGTGAATTTGTAAATGAATTTAAACAATAAAGAATAAATAAAAAATTTTGAATAAAAAATAAATAAATAACATATAATAAGTTCAATAATTAATCAAATAAATTTAAAAATATAAAAGTTTATAATATTAGATAAGTTGAAATTAAAATTTTGATAATATTTAAATGATGCAAATTCTTGAATCAAGGCTTTTTTTTTGGAAAAAAAAAAGGCAGAGCCAAGCTTAAGTAACGATTCAAGGAATTCGCTTTTTTTTTTTTTAAGTTTAGCTTTACTTAGTGACTTTACCAAATTTACATAAATGAAAAGTACAATCTATTCTCATTAAAAAAAACAAAGATCAATAAAAATAATAATTGTAAAAAAAATTAATGGTAGATAAAAAAAAATAAATTAACTATATAACACCCCCACTATGAGTAAGTTTTTAGAAATAAATCCATATTTAGTTTGAAAATCTTTAAAATATTCTTTGAACAGAATATAATGCAAAAGTAAAAAAAAATAAAAAATGCAGCGTCAATCATCCAAATAGGTTAATTTCAAAATCAACAATTGTAACCAATTTGGTTGAAAAAGAGAGAGATATTATGCAAAAATAATAAATAAATATAGTGCATTTTAATAAAATAGGCAAAAGTAATAAATAAATAAAGTGCATTTTTCATAAATTTATATTTCAAAGGGAAGAAGGTAAATTGTCCAATATTAATCCCATCTAAAATCACATAGTGTTAAGGGCTAAAGATTATTTAGCAAGCCACACGTTAATATCACGGGCATCAATTACTTTTTTCTACTCCCTTATCAAAGTACTTAGTTGCATATCTAAATTATCAAATAATAATAATAATAATAATAATAATAATAATAATAATAATAATACAATGCCTTGGATAGATTTTAAGTAGTTAATTAGACATAATACCATATATTATAGGGATTTTGTTTTAGTTGGATGATAAATCTAAGAATATTAATAGATTTTCATGAAGACTTCTTAATTTATTTTGATAATTAAAAAATTCTATAGCATCGAATTGAATATATCGGGGAAGAGTTAAATATTTAAATTACTTTTAAAAAATTACTAATGCAACAATAAATGCTAGACTTTTCCACGTCTGTTCAAGATTTTATAGAAATATTGAATTGAGACTCAATATAAAATCCTAAACCCTATTTCAATTAATAAGAAATAATAAATATAAGGATTAGAATTAAAAAGCATACCAGAATTTATAGTTTACTAACGAATTTAGGAAATAATCTTTAATTTACATATTTCTTTAGTATCCAAAGAGTTTTGTTGATGGAAAATAAAACGTAAAAAAATCATCTTTGCAAACTAGGACTATAACTCATATATATATAGAAACTCAAGTTTGTATATTTCTAATTTGACCCCTCAACAAATTAGAAATTGCACATGATATCTATACTTTTATATTCATAACAATTAAGCCTTAAATCATATTCCTTAATTCTAAATTTCATCACATCAGTTTATGACTTATTTAATTGATGACATTAAAGATTTATAATTACAAGTATGATCTCAAAATTCTAATAATCTCCCACTAGGTTATATGTGTAAACTTATAAATGTATTAACCTTAATGAGCTCATAACATTTGTTATCATAGTCATAGGACTTTTTAACAATCTTGTCCATTAATTATGTAGATATAGGATCAATTTAGTTTTTGTTGTATCTTTCACAACTAAGCCATCAATGGTCACATACATTTAATATAATTAAATGACATAGATCAATTATGAATGTGTAACATGAAAATTATATATAGTTGATCTATTCATGTCAATTTTCAACTGGTCTTCCTTAACTAAAGTGAGATCAAAACTTTAACTTAAATTATACAAAGTATAATGAAATAAACATTGAACTTTATATCTGATCAAAAAATCTCTGAATACATATATAGAAAACATATATAATACAAACTCCCACTCGATCTAGATTTCACCAAATTGAATAACATCCATATGAGTAGTATGCTCATAGAAGACCTTGGGTGGTAAACCTGTAAAAAGATCTGCTATCATGGAGATTGTGCCTATGTGTTCTATCGAAACCTGTTCACTTTGTACTCTTTCTTTCACAACAAGCAACTTGATATTGATATGCTTTTGTCGAGCTCCTATTATTGTTAGAATATAATACAACTGATCTATTGTCACAAAATAACTTTAGCGGTCTTTTAACCCTTTCTAAAATATGTAGCCTAGTGACAAAATTTTTTAGCTATATTCTATGATTAGATGCCTCGTAACATGTTATAAACTCCGCTACCATAGTGGAAGAAGCTGTCAACGTCGGTTGGGTACTTCTCCAAGAGATAGCTCCACCGACCAACAGAAAAACATAACTTGAAGTGGATCTCATGCTATTGTGGCATCCCGCAAAATCATAGTCAGAATATCCCATTATTTCAAGAGTGTCTGACCTCTTATATGTGAGCATGTAATCAATAGTTCACTTTAATATCTCATTACCCTCTTTGCTGCTTTCCAATGATCCATTTCTGGATTGTTTAAATATCTACCGAACACTCTAACAATGTGTAGAATATCCAGATGTGTAGAAACTTGAGCATACATACGACTTCCTACAGCCGAAGTATAGGGAATCTTTTGCATTTCTTGAGTTTTGAGGCTTCCATTAGGGCATTGTTTAAGACTAAACTTATCTTCTTTAGTGATCCGGGTATTGTACCTTATCGATAAAGTTCTTTTGCGATAATCTAAGAATACCTTGAGAATGATCTCGGTGTATTTTGGTAGAGGCAATCGTTATGACCCAAGGTTTGATGTTTTGGCAAAGCTTAAGTTAGGATTTACATTGTGCACTAATATGCCTATGGAGTGTGCAGGCGTACAGATACAAATGGAGAAATCCCAAGTGAAGGCATTTGTTGTGTAGTCCAAAGGCGTGGCTCTTAACAACATAAGTCCAAGTGTAGCTTGGCATATGAAATCTAGGAGCAAGGCTCTGGCAACGATGGTGACTCAGCTTGACGGTTTAGTGTCCGGAGAAGGATGGAGCCTCCGAGGGATCGTGGACAAGATAGCAAGGACAAGGTTGAGGGAAGCACTTCGAGGCATACGCGAAGGATGGTATGGAGATGAGCTGCGGGCTTGTATGCATCTAAGGGATGATAGCCAAGGGAAGGAGGCTTGAAGGCAAGAGATCGAGGCTGCGAGGAAGAGTCGAGGGAGTCATGAGGACGAGTGCATGAGTGATTGTACTCAGGTATTAGTCGACTGGGGAGTTGACTGGTGGGGTCAGTCGACTGAGCAGTCGACTGGGAGCGAACAGAATATTTCTGTTCACTCAACCCATGTGGACCAGTCGACTGGGCAGTAGACTGGTGTATATTCGTTGGCATATAACGGCTATATTTTCACGTGTGACAAGTCGACTACTAAACTTAGCAGTCGACTCGTGGCGGCAGACCAACAACGTGT
>JBBPFP010000039.1:1682853-1693570 GCA_037974795.1 Kaempferia galanga | reverse complement strand
CTCTGCCCGGGCAATATACATCTATTGTTCTTGAATAAGATTTACAGGACTTAATGGTATTGGTACTGCACGCTGGACAGGAATTGTTATGTCAAAATAATTGCTTGTGCACATACCACAAGATGTTATCCTGCAATTTGAGCAATGCATTCGATGTTTGAGCATGGTCTCTCTTTTGCAACAATGGCACCTTTGATACTGGTGAGGGATTTCTTCGTTAATCATCCATACATGATTGCAGTCATGCTGTTCCTTTGTTACCCTTACCAAAGGTTGCCAGCCTTCTTGCCTTCCAATCATATAGCAGTTTTTCTGTTCAATGAATGCATATAAAACCTCATTGATATTAACAAGTACCTGCTGGTCCTCTCCTTCGGAAATACTATAAATAACATCTGATTGTTCTTCTCCCTCCTGTACTGACATAATTTCATAATCATCTTGTAAATCAAGGTCTTCGAACATAGCAACCCTTTTTACATTTTTGTACTCACGGGGGCAATCTCTTACAAAATGACCTCCTTCTCCTCATAAGAAGTATTTGCATTTTTTGTTGCGAATTAAATGCTTCTTTTTCTCTATTCGTGCATGAGATTTATGGGGTTTACTTTTATAGGTTGTTGACCTCCTTACCTTATATTTTCTTTGGGACTTTTGATAATAACCAGGTATAGGAATCTAGTTACAGAAAGATAAGTCTTTTAATGATCTGCTGAAAGCCGCCTTTTTACACTCTTCTTCCAAAAATTTGTAAGTAAACATAATTTTTGATGAACTCCCATTGTGTTGCCTTGATATTTTTCTTCAAAAGCAGCTTTTATCTTTCTTTCAAGGTCACCGGGTAATTTCAACCAGAATTTTTTAGATAGTTTTGGTCCAGTGAATAATCTTCCTGTTTTGGCAGCAAGATTCATATATTCATTCATAAATTGGATGACATCTTTTACTTGAGTGCATGACAATCTTTCAAGGTCCTGATATGCTCTGTCTTGCATGTCCGTGGATCCCTTAAAAGGGTCTTCTAATATAAATACCCTTCGTATTTGAGAGATTACATTCTGGGTAACATTTCTCCCGTCAGTGGCAGTGACCAACGCCTGGTATTCATTAGGGTAAGCCATCCTCCATTGTATCCAGGTTAGTCTATCCGCTTCTCCCAGCAAATTTTCTATGAAATTTACTTTATCCTGCACGTCTGTAAAATTTTATAAGGCAACTATATTTTTTGTTATACCTTCCCATCGTAGAAAGACATCCTCTACTTTGCTTAATTGTGTTGGGAGGGTAAGAATAGCGCCTGTCAGCTGCTAGGCAGAGGGAAGTTCCACCATTCCAATGTGTCCTTTCTTTTGAAGTTTTTGCCACAACTTGGTTCTTTGGCAATACTTATTGGTTCAGGTTTTGGATTTTTAGTAGGAGCATATCCTACTGGATTCATTGTAACATCTTCATGTGGTGTGTATTGGGAGATAACTTTTTGAGAATAAATTTGTTAGGATAAATTTTTGAGTTGTGGATATTCCATAAGCCAATTAGTATCTCCTTCTTGCCCTGCACAAATGTGCTCCAGATTCCCACTGCCCTCCGTTGTGAATGGATTGGTAAATTCATCAGATTCATAAGTTGGAGTGTCTTGAAAGGCCAGATACTGTAAATATGATAGATAATCATCTGTGTCATCATCTTCAAGTCCAGCTGTGATGATATGTGAAACATTCTTTGGTGTATACTCAATGTATTCACGGGCATCAACATAGCCGGTGTAGTATAATGTTCGAGTGGTGGAGCGTAATTTGTGTAGTCACAGCAATTAGCACACCCTGTGCAATTGGTATTGGCGGTGTCCTGGCTGCATTGTTGCGGCTTCGGGCACAAGATATTGAAGGTTTGTGCGAACGTCGGCTGCTGTACCGGAGGAGCTTGTTTAGTGGTTGAATAGCTTGGTGAGAATGTCATAGCTCTGTGCAATGTTTGCTTAGACTTGTACTTGGCAAGCCTAAGTTCTGCCTCTAAATTAAAGGTTACTTCATCAACTTGTTGTTCCATCACTTCTGAAGTTGATCCGAAACCTTGTTCTCCTTGTGTAGTGATACTGAGTTCTTCAACATGGTATACCTCAGGAGTGGCTATGAGATGTATTATGAGCTGTGCTATTTTGTCATATGCTGAAAGATGGATGTCAACATTACTAAGGTTGAATGCAATAATTTTGATTTCACCTCGGTAATCTGCATCAATAATTCCTCCTCCCAGAATTATTCCCTTAATGGAAGCACTTGACATTGGTGCTATCTATCCATAAGTACTTGGTGGCAATTCAAGATATATACCAGTATTTAGTACTGCCATACCTTGTTTTGGTATTGTTGCTTCTTCACATATTGCTAGGTCATATCCAGCAGACCCAACAATTTTTCTTTGTGGAAAAGTTGCTTCTGGATGAATCCGTTTGACCAACAAAGGTTCATCTTCATAAAAAACTGCAACAGTATGAGACCTTATTTCATCTTCATCAGATTGCATCAGTATATCATCATCGGAATTATATTTGGGAGGTGTAGAGGTGGTTGCAGCTTGATAATTTTCAAAATGTAAGGACACTCTTCCATCTAGAAGGTTCCTTGTATTAACTTCTGTAGGTTGCATTGGGATATTGACAGTTGATTGCCTGATGATCCAGTTTTGTCCCAATACTTATCTTGTATTGTACCTTCTTCCTGGCAGAGCTCTAATATCGTGACTTGCTAGATAGTCTACGACATTTTGGACTTCATACGCGAAACCAACATTTGGTGTATTGGAGAGTCTTCCCACCAGTCCCCCTGGTGATGAGAATATTGGCTTCTCCAATTTTCATATCCCCGTGCCAGTATTGATATCTGTATATTACGATAAAAGTCAGATATAGTAAGCATAGTGTCAGAGATTACATATACCATTTGACTTCCGTGGGTTAAGTCAATTTCCATTGTAGCAAAGATGGCTTGATCTCCTTGCCATATATTATCTCGAAAGACGACAAGAAATAGAGTCCCCTCTTCTTGTCGATGAAGGATTTGGACCCGAACTTATATAACTCCCATATGCAAGAACCTCATACCGCTTCTTTGCAGTTGTTGGAAGCTTTCAGTTTAGATAAATGCTCGATCAACTTGGTTAGTTGTTACTGACATTGCTTCTTCAGATCTATGGATGTACACTCTATGGTGAGCATCATCTCTCCTAATTTTCAGGGCTATGCCAGTGATGCAATATTTCATTGGTCATTCAATCTTCTGTTATCTCTCATATCTTCTGTTATCTCTCATATTTCTTGGCATAATATTTGATTCTCTCTTGCAGAGCTTGCTAAGGTTGAAGGAACCAGCTGTGTTGTTGCGATGCCGCGAAGAGGATCTTCAACTTGTGGAGTCTATTCTCAGCTCAGCAATAGAAGAATATGCAGGAAAAGCAAGTGTTCATCCACCGGAGATAGTGGTGGACAAAAATACTTTTTTACCATCTGCCCCTACCCATTATGATGCTCATGGCCTCTATTGGTAGTTTTCTATCTAAAGCTCATAGTAGTTTTGTTGTTCTTGCATTTTAAAAGTGCATTTAGAGAATACAACCTGTGCTAAAGTTCACTGTATGAAAGAAGTTAATATTTAATAATCTAAAACTCAAAATTGCTCTTTATGATTCAATTAATTATTTGTATTTTATTTTTAATAATTTATAACATATACATATATACATATACATATATACATATATATATACATATATATACATATACATATATATACATACATATCCATATACATATATATACATACATATACATACATATATATATATATATATATACATACATACATATATATATATATATATACATACATACATATATATATATATATACATATACATATCTATATATCTATATACACACATACATATGTTGATATGTATGTATATATATATAAGTGTTTATTAAATGTTTAGCTCCATGTGTCTAACCAAAACATTCTTCTTCTTATGATTTTTCTATCTTCTTATTCATTTCACCTTCCATTCTGCCAATGTAATAACTTTCAAATCTGAATCTGCTAATTGTTTCTGGTAGCACTTGTCCATATAGAAATTTCTAGATTTCAAAATGTCTTAGAATTGGATGGTAAAAAGGTGGTATGCTATATTTCCGTGATTGGAATTCATATACAAATAAATCTTGTTATTGTAAGAAAGTAGGCTTTTTAGCCATTGGCCTAGCAAAATAAAATTTGAGTAGGTTCCTGTAGGGTTGGAGTTCCCCTTAAACATATGACATGAAGGATTCCTTTTAGCTGACTCATTCAAAAAGGGTAATGCTTCTTATTTTTAAGGTCTGTTCCAGAAACCCTACAAACTAGGAACTGCTCCTTATTCAAGTTCTCACTAACGGCCAACAATTCATTCTCTTTTTGTTAGTTCCATTTTCAGAATATCTTATCATATGTTGGGTATAACTAAAGCTAATATATGCAGGTTGCCTTATTATTTTAATCATTGATTATAGTGATGCTAATTGATTAATAAAGAAAGAAATTTGTCTATAAAATTAAATAACAGATATATTTATCTATAAATAATATCCCTAATGTTTTTTTCTTTTTTTTTTTCAAATATCATTGACATTTAAATAATAGTTCAAATTTGTTTCATTTTCTGTTAACAAAATATTATTTTATATTAAATTGGTAAACAACAAATATTTGGTTACAGTATATCACTACGTAAATGTACAATGTGAATATTTATTGTATTGAATATTAATTTGTTGTTATTTTGTTAATTTTTATATTAGTTTTTTGAAGCATCTAAAAGTATCTAAACAATAAATTTTTTGAAGTATTTTGTTATTTTTTTTTAGATCTGCTATATTATATGGCGCTGAATATTAGGCTATGATTAGAGCATATGAGCAGAAGATGAAAGTTACAGAGATGAGGATGTTAAGGTGGATGCAGTGTTCTAAATGGTGTTTGAGGCGGCCGCCTAGGTGGGAGGCGACATCAACCGCACCGCTCAAGCTGAGGCGGTGCTTTAGGTGGTAACTCACCTTCTTGCACCACCGTGTGGCCAGGAGTCGTCGTCCGGCCAGTGATGAGCACAGAGGCGTCACTCAGACACGGTGACATGTCTGAACTCATCACGCAGTCCCGGCGATACGGACAACACTGGGTGGATGTGTGGACATATGAGAGGACAGAATAAAAAATGAGAGTATGAGAGAGAGTTAGAGTTGCATCTATTGAGAAAAAACTTTGAGAGACATGTTTAAAATGGTATGGACGCTATGTGAACCTATGACAAATACACACATCAAACGAGGGAGAGAAAGATAAAAAAAAGACTTGGTTAGCAATAATAAAATAAGATAAAATTTATTTAAATATAAATGATATAATAGGGGATAGAGCCCAATGGCATAGAAGGATTAATATAGCTGACCCCACCTAGTGGGACAAGGTTTGGTGGTGGTGGTTGTTGTTGTTGTTTTGAAGTATCTAAAATCTGCTTTTGGAAAACAATGTAGTCTTGCACCTATTGAAAAAAAGTCCTTTGAACATAAGTTTATCTAACACTTTAATTAACTCACAAAGTGCTTTGCCCTCAAACGCACTTAAGGATGGCACTCCCAAACCTAGCCTTAGGATTAAATTACTTGGATGGCATACATGAGGAACGGAGGGGAAGGATCACTGAAATGCACATGGAGCTCCCCATGTAATTTTGAAATCCTTTCCCTCCTTATCCTCATGTATTCCATTTCCATTCAAATAATCAGACGCTAAATATTGGTGCTAGCTCATCAAACTCGTGACCTTTTATTGTACATCAACTTCTAACATATTAATTTGAAAATTTGTTCAGTATCTTTCCAAACTTATGAAACATAGTTGGAATTATCTTGAACAAACTGAAAAATGAATTTCCCAAATGGTTTTTTATTATATTATTATTTTATGTTTTTCTTTGTCATACTGACATATGTATTGTATAATGATTAGTTAATTTAGAGAGGAAACAAATATCAAGGATGTTGTATTCTTAGAGACTAATTGCATAAACACCAAGTGCAAATATTGGACCACATTTTTGGCATCCATGTGATAAAATCTGAAGCCCATGATGGGTCACATGCCAGCTGAAAATGAAAAGCCACAGTGGCTACTGTGTGTGTGTGTTTTTTTTTTTTTTGTTCTGTTCATTCTAGATCTCCCAGGATGGCTTAGATATGTGAGATTGTAGTGGGAGAGTCCTTCCAAAAATGAAGAGCTATCTGTAAGGAAATGTTGTCCCTAACATAGACTTGTATTTGGATCCATACAATTGCTGTAAGGTGACAATCATGCATCTAAGTCCACGATGGATAACGACATTATTTAAGTCTCTTGTCTAATGCATAAATTTTTATCCAGCTTGTTTCATAGTCTTTCAATGTTTGTCCTTCGTTAAAAAAACAACAAATAAAGCTTTGCAGTATCTGCATTGAAGCTGTGTACATCTGAAGGTGTTCCCTTTGCTGAAAGTCTTATATAACCTAAATTTGATTCCATCTCTACATTCTTTTCTACTAATTCACATTTTGATTTGAGACTGTTTTGGAATCTTGTACTGATATATCTCTTCTTCCTGCTGATAAAAAGTATATTTCAAGAAAAAAACAAAAAAATTCTATATGTTTCCTTGATTTTAGAATCTGATATTGGTTTGTTCTTCTGACAAAGAAATATGGAACAAATATGAAAAAGGAATTTTTGAGTTCCTCCCTTCTCATTATTTATATATTTAATCTAGTTTTGGGGCAAGAAAAAAAGTGATTTATTTTTTGTTTGACCGATTAATTCATTTTGATGATCCAGCTCTGGTGGTGTAGTCTTGGCTTCAATAGATGGGAAAATTGTCTTTGAGAACACACTTGATGCAAGGCTTGACATTGTCTTTCGGAAGAAACTCCCAGAGGTTTGTACTTTTATCATTTCAATTTATTACCTTTATTTTTTGAAGTCTCAGATGGTTACAAATCATTTTTCTCTCATAGCAAGTTGCATAAACATTGTTCATAACTTTATCTCATTCCAACTTCCTATCTATTTTGTTTTTGGTAAATGATTTTACCTAGTTCAATATCACCATAAATCACTCTTCGCCCGAATTTACAATCCATTGGACTCGGTTTGTAATCCGTTCCTTACAAAGCACTGGTACATGTCGACTACTAGATGAGAACATTTAAGTATCATGTACTCAAAATCAAATTCTCCAACACCATTTAGGTGTCCATGCTTAACTTTTTCTTGCCTCTTGTGCTGCGATCATGCAAATCTCTTTCATATTTTTTTTCTTTATACCCATGCCACTGTTTCTTTGGTATATATCTCAGTAACATTTCTCTACTAATACTGCCCCTCCTGATTGATTGATTCTTTCCCCTATCCTCTACTCAATTGTCCTTGCATCACTGAAATCTAATCTTCACTCTTGGCTTTGGATCACCCTGAAATTTTGTTCTTGTTGTCTTTTGCAGATCCGAAAACATCTTTTCGGCCAAGTTGCTGCTTGATCACCTTTTGTTGAATTTGGTGTTGGGCTGTATCACAGCTGCTGATGGGTCATCCATCCTTGTTCCCCTACCTGTGTGGTTTTGAACACTTTGATTATATTCCCGCTATACATATTTGTGAGTCACTCCTTTTCTTTACCATTCACAAAACCTACTAGTTCCAGATGTTTGTTAACATGTGCAATGAGAAATTCAATTTGAATAAATGGCTGTAAAATTGATGACACATTTGCTTGTGGAGAAAGTAAGATGTTGTGGATGATCTTGGTATGCAAGTATCTTGTTGACTTGGAAGCAGATAAGCCACACTTTTCTAATTGTTTACAATGTCGTTTCCTTTGTTGTTTCTCTACAAGTATTTTTGCTAGATCTGCCATTGGAGTTTTTTAACTTTTTGCTGCCTCGGACAAATTCGACTTCACCTGATTTTTCAACAGTAGGCCACTTCATCCTGTCCTTCGAAAGGTTGATCAAAGGTTACAACATATGCAACATATTCGAGAGAGAGAGAGCAACTGTTGCAAATCATTAACATTGTAACCAACAAGCAGACTCTTAGAGGAAGAGGGGCTTGTTCTGAGTAATACCTTCACATATTTCAAAATATAACTAATGGCTATGAGTGCCAATGACACTTGAGAAAATATAAGAATAATAGGCACTTTGGGACCCTGCGTGCACCGAATTTGCGCTTTTAGTAGTCACTTTGGGAAACGAGTAAGTTTTGGGGACATTTGGATGCTATTTGATTGGTTATAAACCTTGCATGTTGAGTATGAGATTGAAGGAACCTTAGAGAATGTTCCAAGCGTCTTTAAATGTTTGCATGACCTTTGAAATTGTACATAATTCTTTAAAATTATGCTTCATGGTTAAGTTTGACTATTTTAGATGGCTTATTTAGTGTAAGGTTCCCTAAAGTGTCTGCATGGTAGTATGTTGTTCATATGGCTTGACATTCTTTCCTGACAATTTGCCCCTGGGTATGATTGAATTTGTTATTGCGGGATAGATATTGCTATAATAGATAAAAGTTGAATCTTGGTAAAGGTGAGAAAAATGTCCATCCTGTAATGGTCAATTGCAACTTCCTGATTTATCTCCTGACCGATGGCTATGTGGTCGTTGAGTTGACAGATTGCTACAATTCTTTCCCAACAATTTTAATAATGTTCCCATTGCATCTTGTGAGTAGAGCTTTGTTTGTTTGTTTGGTGAATTTCTCTCACTTCCCCTTGGGGATCCCTTTCAATGAAGCAAGTATTATTGCATTGATCTTGGAAGCTTAAACATTTAATCAACAAAGATATTTCTGACTTCTTCGTCATATTAAGTGCACATTTTAGTTGGAGCATGATTAGATTTCTCATTACTAGGATCTTCATTATCTTCTTGAAAAGATTTGAGAATACTTACATGGAAAATAATATGAACATAGATGTTGGGAGTTAAAGCATGTTGGAAGGAAGCTAAAGCTTGTTGGCAACTTTTTGACACCTTTTGATGATCTTGAACTACCATTTATATTTTCTTATTCAAATCTTGGAAAGGCATTTATACTTTTGTTCTTGATTCTGCTTCATGAGCACCATGTCTCCTACCTAGAATTCCATTGGTTTCGCTGTTATATGGCTTGCCACACTCCAGACTTGATCCTCAATAGGCCGTACCCAAGGTGTTGTAATAAGTGGTTGGTGTTAGGGATGGTAATGAATAGGATTTGGGTAGGAATTTATATTTTTTTATTTATCCTCATTTATTATATCTATCTTCATAATCATCCTAATACCTATTAGGTATTTAACTTTCATACATATTCCACCCATTATCCTATTACTATTTACTATTCTCTTTTTTCTAAAAAAAGTAAATTGTTTCAATATACTTGTCTACTTTTTCCTATCTTATGCACCTATCGAGTGAGCATTTCTTATAGAAAAAAGATGAGATACGTGTTGGTGATCGGATAAAGAGATAAATCAAGTTTTTTTTCTAAGACGGAAAGTGAGCTAAACTTTTGAGAGAGAGAGATGATATCCTGCCTCACGTCTCTTGTATAATCTTTCTCACTTGCATGTAATAACTTTTTCTCTTTCTTCTTAAATTAAAATAAAATTTCTTATTCTCTCTCCTATGATTGCATGCAATAATTATTATGGTGGTAGTTTTTAAAGGTGGTGTAGTTGTTGTTACACGATAGGTACTACTTACACATTATAATAGTTACTACAACTAGTAGTAGTTAGTACATTGTAGTAGCTACTACACAACAATTGCTACAATATTGTAGCGGTTATTACGTTGTGGTGGTGGTTTTTAAAGGTGTTGTAGTTGCTACTACACATTATAGCAGCTATTATATAGTAACTATTACACGTTGTAGTAGGTACTACAACTAGTAGCAACTATTACGTTATACCAATTATTATATTATAGCAGTTACATTACTTTTAAAAATGAGTATCACAGGAATTGTTGTATGCAATTATAAGAGAAAATTTATTTTAATTTAAGAACAAAAAGAGAATTTGTTGTATGCAAATGAGAGAAGGATTAAAAAATTAGACTTTGGCTATGTCAAATCATCTACGTCAGATGTTGCATAGTAGTCGTCTGTCAGGATATCATCACTCTTTCTCTCTCTCTCTATATATATATATGCCCATACCTAAATATCCTATTACTATAATTGAATTTATAAGTTTTCTCTGTATCCTCTTTCATTCAGATCGGATGTTAGATTCCTTATCAAATTAAGAAAAAATTACCATCCCGAGAATTGGTACTCCAAATCAATCTTCAAATGACTCATACCCTTTTAGTTCTCTTTAATGTAAGTTGAAGGGAAATTAGGTACGTGTAATAGCTTGGCCGGATCTTTTGATTTAGCACCAGCATAGTATTACTAGTTTGCCTATCTGTTTGCGAGATGTATAACAGTTGTCATATTTAGATGCACGCAAGTAACTTAAAGGGCTCACACTTAAATCTTTTAGTGAATTGTGAATCTTTGAAATCCACCATCCATATCTCACATGTTTTTAATGAAGTGGTAGGTTGCATTTTTAGTTGGATTCCTTTTGATGCATTAATGAAGATTGCATATTTGAAAACTCATTCGACAAC
>JBBPFP010000039.1:1645279-1657314 GCA_037974795.1 Kaempferia galanga | reverse complement strand
AAATTATCAATAATATAAATTAAAATTGATCTATAATAAGTATATAAATTAACACTATTTATTTAATAAATTTAAATAATAGAGATTTTAAATAGTTAAAATATATTAAATTATTAATTAAATTAAAAACAAAAATAATAAAAAATTATTACAATATAAATATTTTTTAAAAAAATTCAAATTTTTAAATATTTTTAAAAATTTTAAAGAATTTTAAAATTAAATTTAAATAATATAAAATAATAAAAAAATTATTAAATATAAATCAAATTATTATAATTTTTTAAAAACTTTTACTTGAAATTTAATACATTAAAAAAACAAAACTTTAGAATATTAATTAATAAAAGTTATTAAATTTATTTTAATTTTTTATATATTTTATTGGGATAATTTAATTAGTGGTTATAAAAGTCTGTTTAAAATATCACTCGTATCTTGGAAATTGTTTAAATTAATTAAATTAAAAAAAGAAAAAATCGAGAAAAGTCGGGATCCCGCGATCGCGTTCGATGGCTGCGTTGCGGGACGTTTTCGGTGTCGTGAGGTGTCCGACGACGCTTTTGGCGCCGTGAGAGGTGTTCGGTGACACTTTCGGCATCGTCGGAGGTGTCAGAGGACGCTTCCGGTGGCGTTGGAGAAGTCTTGCGACACATTTGGCAACTTTGGAAGCGGCGTCTCACGACAACGCCTTCAGCGCTGACGACATCACGGGATGCTTTTGGCGCCAACGGAGGGTTCCCATGACTCCTCTGTCGCCACCGGAGGCGTCCCACGACACCTTCGGCGCCACCTGTGATGCACTGAGACGTGACGCCTTCGGTGCTGGTTTCGCTTGCTCGATGGAACGGTAAAAACCGTCCGTGCTGGGCGACATGGAACGACACTTCATTCCTCGAACTCAAGCAATATTGAATATTTTATAAGAATTTATCACAAATCTCAATTAAAAAAGTATCTAGGAACACAATACATTCACATGTAACAAAATATTTAGTTAGGCACAACAAAATTTAATTAATAATTTTACCTCTCATAAATACAACAGACTAATGTAGTGATATTTGTAGTAATAATAATGCCTAACATGTATTTTTTTAGTAATCAAATTATCTCTGGCGGTGACCGATTCTACCCACTAAAGTTTCTCATTGACCTCCAGGGTAAATCGGGAACCAATGTTTTTAGAGTTGTCATCCCACTAGAGGAAAATCTTTGCAGTGCGCCGCAGTTGTGATTCAACCCTTAGATGCCCGGTTAACTGCTTGAACGGTCTAACCATTGCACCATTACATCAGGACACCTAACATGTATTATTGCACTATATACAAAATAGCTCAAATATATAAAAATAATAATTAGTTTTAAATATTTTGAACAATAATGGAAGCCGCTTGAATGAGAATGCTTTGAAGATGTGCATGTCTCAAGAATTGGTTGAATGCAGAAGAATTGATTGAAGCTAGAATCTCATTATTCTGTTGAGTTATATAACAGGACCAAGTCAAGCATGATTTAACCCACCTAAGCGTCATATTTGGTAAGTATAAGGCAATTAGAACTTCATCAATCTTGATCTTTCCAAAAGAAGTATGTAGATAACCTATCTAAATGGTCAAAAGTTAGAGTGCGAATCATATGGATAAATGTTTTTCTTTAAATTTAAGATGGAATATTATACCAAATTTGAGATGTAAATCTTTATATTGTACCAAATTTGAGATGTAAATATTCATATTATACAAAATTAAAGATTGAATGATGTTAATGTCAAGATTTTAACTAATAAAATTTCTCAACTTTTTCTATTTTTCTAATTTTAAGAAAAATTTCCCTTTTATTATTTTTAAATTAAATAACCTTTGAGCTTAAGTTGGCATGGGCTTGGTTCTTGCCAAGTGAGGTAAATGTTTCAACTGGTCATGCCGAGCATGCTAAATTAAGCCTTGGTATGAGAAAAATTGAGCCCTTTGCGTCCATGCCATGCCAGTCCATTCATGGTCCATTGGCACCTCTACCATTGGCCTAATCACTGACTAGGTTCTCATATATGTGCCAATAAAGTAACTCTTATTTTTCTAGTGTTTTAGGAGTGAGATTATATTTAATTACTTGATCTGTTTATATGTTGTTTTGGTTCTCCTTTCTTCTTGGCTAACAGCTTGGGAAACGTGTGGAGTCTATGGTTTTACCACTAGAGTTGCTTCAGCAATTTAAGGATTCAGATTTTTCTGATCAATTAGAATATGAAGGGTGGAAAGCTAGAAATCTAAAGGTTCTTCAAGCTGGATTACTACATCATCCTTTAGTTCCACTAGATAAGTCAGATACTGCATCAGAAAGGTTTCGTCAATTTATAGTTGGAGCTTCAGCCAGGTCTTTTGAGACTGGAAAAAGTTCAGATATGCAGCTTTTACGCAGTATTCTGTTGCCACTTACTTATAGATCTTTAGATGGACGTGGTTCTGATACATGCCATTGGGCAGATGGTTTTCCTTTTAATCTGCATCTTTACCAAGTGCTTCTTGAAATTTGTTTTAACAGCAATATTGCTGAAGGAGCAATGATTAATGAAATAGATCAAGTTCTAGAGTTGATTAAAAAGACATGGGTCATCCTTGGGATAAATCAATCCTTACACAATCTCTGTTTTACTTGGATCTTATTTCGCAAATTTGCTGCTACTATGCAAGTTGAAAATGATCTGGTATTTGAAGTTGATAATCAATTAATTGAGGTTGCTAATGATGCAAAAGCAACACAAGATCCAGCCTATTCTAAAATTTTGAGTTCAATATTAACCTCAATTATTGGTTGGACAGAGAAAAAACTGATTGCTTACCATGACACATTCAATCAAAGCAACATTGAATATATGCAAGTTCTTGTTTCATTGGGAGTAAAAACTGCAGAAATACAAGTTGAAAATCTTTCCAATGAATATGGATGGAAGAAAGGAGAAGAAACTGATGTATCTTGTAGCAGAATTGATTCTTATATCAGATCATCGCTTCGTACTGCTTTTGCTCAGGTATTTTGTTTGATCTGTCAGGTTGAGCTCATTTCTGTATATTAAAATCTCATCTCTCTATATTAACATCTTATACTTTTTTGCTTCATACATTTTAATGTTCTCATCTCTTTATATTACCACATCTTGTACTTGCTCATTTCTGCTATATTAGCATTTTGCTTCCTAACAGTCTAACACTCTGCTCCATAATAAGATCCATATAAAGGGAGCATGATCATCAATGGATGAGACAAAATACCTAAAACTAAAATCAAAATTTCAAGCCGTCAAGGAACACAACTATGACCACAAATATCAGATGAACTAAAGAAAACAATGTTAAACACGCTTGCTATTAAGATTGGATAAATTGGAAACTATGGTTTGTAGATTCTGCAGACTAAGATGCTCCAAACAACTGTGATTTGAAGAGGAGAGGAGTCATCACTAGGTTGGATTAATATGTTGTTATTGTCAATTGATACAATCTTGGAAATTGATAACTTGTAACAATCAGATTTCAAATTCACAACTCTTGAATAAAAAAAATTAACAGTAAACGTTATAGAGAAAATTTGATGACTTAATATGTCTTCTGATATCAAACTAAATAAATTCAAGCATATAGGGAGCAAAAGAAAGTGGCAAAATGGATTAGGATTGAGCTGACCAATGCCCTTCATTGATGATAGCGATCCTTTGGCTAGAATGATACTGGTAGGAGAAGAGGTTGGACTATTGATATAAGATTAATGAAAAAATAAATATTTCCAATATACACTCAGAATCTGCTGAATGTGAAGCCCTGGTTCTTGACCTAGTGATTAGTATCATCCATGGAACAGAGTAACCGGAATTGTTATGGATGGAGTTCAGATTGAATGTATATATTCTATTGAATTTCAAGTTTGGGTTTAGTTTTTAGGTTTCTACATAAATCCTGAAAAAAGATGACCTAAGCTAGTTTTATATTTAATAAATTATATGTAACTTATACTATTACATAGAGTATATAGTTAACGAAACTTAATTGTTCATTTATTTATTATTAACTTATATTGTTATTATATAGCATATACTATGATATAATATTATCAATAAACATAGCCAACCCTATGGTTGGTTGTGATTACCCAGCTTTGCCTGACTCTCACATGCCACTTGTTGGTTCGTTCCTTGCCCCAACTCTCACTCTCCTTGTTCAACAGGTGGCAATCCTTGTTTCTTGTCTCATGACCAATCATTTTGCTGTCTACTAGGTTTGATCATATCTGAACTGACACTTTAATCTGAAACATGTTTGAATTCTCTGATAGTTTTGAATACTTTGAATTGGGAATTTAGTTTTGAATTATGTTGCTTTGATTTTATTGCCATATTGCCAAACATTACGTATCTTGCAAGAGTAAAACCTAAAGTCCGTAAAAACCTGAAAACCAGGAAAATCCAAAAGTCTGAGTTTGGGGATCTTTTATACCTCGAACAAAATCAGTTCTGGTGCAGTTTTTTCTTAAGACCCAACTTGACCAATGCCCACCCATACTCAACTGAAGCTAAACAATGGATCACCAATAGTAGAGAGCCTATTGCTAAGAAAATAATTGTGAGAAATTTGCTTAAACTGAGTCATTTATCTGTAAGATTAAATTTTGATGAAAATCATGAGAGTTATTTCTGAAACAATTCTGATCTGTAGATGTCAGCAAGGAGATGCATCTTTTTTAAGAGGCAGAATTCAGTAGATTTTCTCAAGTAGAGTAAGAATTAGGTTCAGTCTGCACTAGTTCTTTTTTATGGCGACCATTAAACTGTAGCTAAATTTTGCGACAGAGAATATGCTGCTAGTATTTTGGCTTGCACTAGATTATGGAGGGAAGGTGCTGATCCTAGCAAAAGATGAGTGTGGACTAGGTATCATATGAATTGACTGGAAGTGGATGTGCAGATGTTGATTCACATCTGGAGCGGGTTAGAGGGGCTACTTGTGTTAGCACTGAAGACTGAGAAGAGGCTGATTGTAGACCTTGGATGAATGAGAAATCAATTTGGTTTTGAATCTGGTTTCTTGGGATTAAAAGTTATACTCATATGAGCCAATTTAGCATAATTTGGTGTTGAGTGCATGCTCAAGGTTTGCGAGTGCAGTGGTTGAGAAATCAAATGTGTAGTCTGGAAGAATTTTATAGATATGTGAAGTTTCTTGCATCTGCTTCACTTTTGTGATGCTTCTAAGGTTGAAATCTTAATAAAGGAAAGGCTAATGAAGATCAAAGTAGCTGTGCACTGGATGAAAGAATTTATGTGATGGGCATGCTGGAGTTGCAGGTTCTTGTAGGTACTCATCTTCTACAAAGTGCAAACAAAGGTAATCATTGCATACTACGCTTGCCTTTTCCATGTGCTCAGCTACTCCAAGTCCACTTGATTTAGGAGGTTGAGTTGTCGTTTCTCCCACATGCAAAGGGGGGTTGGTGAAGAGATAGAGGTAGAAACGGAGATGTCTAAGGTGGTTTTTTTTTGTTGACCATGGAAGTTCCTTATCTAGTGCTTCACTAGTGGCTATATTTCAAGTTTTCATGAGGAAGCTAGTGGTGGACATGAAAGTTTGTGTGCATGCGTAAGGATAGGAAAGGTTGGGTGGTTCTGATATCATGTTATGGGGAGTAATTTCTGCCTAAATAAACTTAGGCATCGTCCAATACATGTATGTCAATTACATTAAGTAGATTTACATAAAGATTTTTGTATATTACTATTTTATGTTTCAATATTTTGATGGTCCTCTCACGTCTAATGTCCATATTAATATTCATCTTATTTTTTCTACTCATTGATTTTGAGCTGATAATTGAATTGAAATAGAAAATGAAACAAAGAGAGACAAGCTGGCGATCATCAATTGACCAGAATACTCCAGTTCTTTCCCTTCTTGCAAAGGATGTTGGTGCTTTAGCAATTAAAGAGAAACAGTTGTTCAGTCCAATACTAAAGAAATGGCACCCCCTTGCTGCAGGTGTTGCCGTGGCAACTCTTCATTTTTGTTATGCGAATGAGTTAAAGCAATATATATATGGTTTAGTGGAGTTAACACCAGATATAGTCCAAGTTCTTAAAGCTGCAGACAAGTTGGAAAAAGATCTCGTTAACATTGCTGTTGAAGATTCCGTCGATAGTGATGATGGAGGTATGTCATTGATTAGAGAGATGTCACCTTATGAGGCTGAATCTGCTATTATGGATCTTGTAAGAGCATGGATAAACACTAGAATAGACAGATTAAAGGAGTGGATTGATGAGAACTTGCAGCAAGAGGTTTGATATTTTTCCCCCTTTACTTGAAAGTACATATATAGTTCAGAAAATTTTGAACTTGTCTTCTTTCTATTTCTCTTTTTGTGGGATTCAAGTATGAAAGTTTGCCTCTTTAAGCTACTTTCTTGTAATGATTAGCAAATATAAGCTAAACATGACCAAGACAATGTTTTCTGTGTGGAGATATTTTAAATTAATAAAATTATCAATCTAACATGATATTCAAAGTATTACTAGTCTTTTCCGTTTCTAGATGATTTTTCTTCTTTTTAGTTATTGCTTTGGTTGAAGGGAGCCTTGACGTAATGGTGAAGTAGTTGTCATGTGACCTTGAGGTTGAGTCACAGAAACAGTTTCTTACAAAGTAGGGTAAGACTGCGTATAATAAATCCTTCTTCGGGACCATATTGGCGGCATCTTCGTGCACTGGGTTGCCCTTTATAGTTATTACTTTGGTTGATTAGATGGCATAAACTCTTTTGGTATGACCTTTGTTGCATGTTCGATGCGAGTTGCATGTTCGATGCGATGATCCACATGTCTAGGTAGAGGGTGTGAAGTGACGAAATCCCTTAATCATAGGTTCTGTGCAAAAAACAAACAATGAAATGATTAGATACTGGAGTGCTTATGTGTGTTTGTTTGTGTTAAGAGTATGAATTCATAGCAAAAAATAGGAAATAAACATGAAACAATCATTAACATAATGATTTAACATAGTTTGGAGACCTTGTTCTTAATTTATGATTTATGATGTATGTCGGTGCAATCGAGCCTTTAGTGGTTCAATGTGACCATAATTTTGATGTTTAGGCAAAGGATTTATAGTAGGTATTGTGTGAATTTGATGTGTGTGTTTGAGTATATAGGGACTTGCATGAATATACATAAAGTTAGAGAGCTTAGTGTTCGACATGGTCGAGTGATGATGGTTGTTGGCTTGGTGTGGCCAAGGTGACAAGCTTATTGGCTTGGAAGTGTGAAGATATCATAGAAGGATGGTATATGACATTCTAGGGACTACACGACAAGGAACGCTAAGGTGCTGCCAGAATAACTTTGGAGTCATGGCGTAAAGGATGGCAAGTGGAGCTGAAGGTTCGGTTGCATCCGAGGGGCATATGGTTTGAAAGATGGCCAAGGGGCAAAGTTTAGTTGTAGTGGTAATACTTCGGTGAGTTGAGTGTCAAGTGAACTATATCTAAGCGGAAGACCTTGTAATGGTCATAGTGAGGGTCAACAATAGACCATTAATGGAAAATATTCAACTCATAATTGCCAACCGCTAAGGGGCAAAGTTTAGTTGCAGTGGCAGTGAGCGTTTTAAGTGAACTATACCTAAGCGGAAGACCTTCTAATTGGTCATAGTCAGGGTCAATAATAGACTGTTAATGGATAATATTCAATTCATAATTGCCAACCCAATACCCCAAATGGCTTCGAGGCATAATGGTTGATCGGTAAATTAAAACTCCGAAGTTGTGGTAAATTGGGATTTATGGTTTAGAGCGGTAGATTGATGTGGATTCGAGTTGATTGTAAGTATAGTTGACTAGGAAGTCAAATGGGTTCGAGGAGTCAGCGAACAAAATTGTTCATGGCTGAATTGATTGAGGATATTAGTATGACATTAATCAACTGGTTACCCATGTGGTAAGCAGAAAGAAGCCATTTACACGATAAAGGTTGGATCACGAGGATCAACCAACTAATAGTGCTAGTTGTGCGGGTAGACAACAAGAGATGTTAGAGAAATGAAGACTATAAAAAGGAAGCTCGGTGGAGTTTCATGGTTGGCGAAAATAAGGTTGGTTAGGTTTTATTAGAGCTTCTCCCTTCTCTTAAAATTTTCTTATAATGCATTGATTCTCTTGATCGTGTAAAAGATTTCTCTACCTCCGATAGTTGACCGAAAAGGAGAAAGATAGTGACTTTTTAGGAGTGATCTACCGATAGATCATTGGTTGTAGAGTAAGAGCTTAAGGGTTGCTGAACCATGATACATATTGTCTTTGCGAATGTAAGTTTTTCATTGCATGTTTCATATCCACTGTGTTAATTATACGTGACCTTTTTATCTCGATAGCATGACTATAGATCACATTTGCAAATTAATGATCATTATTCACCCCCTCTAGCTCGGACATCTGATCCCAACAAGACATTCAATGTGTCACCTTTAAAAAATTCCATTGAGAACCACCTATTCATAAGAGGTATTAGGAAAACCTTTTACAACCCTAACCTATTTACAATTTGCTTTCCTCTCTAAAAAATGAAGTGTAACTTAGATGAAAAGAGATCAAGAAGGATTTTTGTTCCGTAGCCCCAGATAAGTCCTTGAACAGCTTCGAGCAGTTCTTCTCAAGAGAAAAATATTTTTGTGAAGTTTTTAGCTTAGTACCCTCTAGTGTTTATATAATAAGCTCTCCATGGATATATTTGTCCACCTACAAGAATGCCCTCTAGATGATTGAGAAAGCCAACAATTATATCACCAGTTGATTAGAATTCCACTTTAGTAGTCAATTGGAAGTTATATTATGTCAATTGTTAAACAAAAACAAAAATTTTCCTCATCATTGAAGAGTCCCAGCATGCTTGATGCATTTGAACTATTTCGAACTCTGCTATCTGACGCAATAGTGCTAGCAGAGTTTTAACTCTGCTAGCTTCATTTGCACTATTTTGAGTCCCAGCATGCTTGATGCATATATAAGTAACACATCTCAAATCTAACTTAAACCCTTTGAAGTTGAGCAATTGGGAGCATAATTTCTTTAGCATTTACATGGTGGACTAGTATTAACTATATCCCCTATATTTTATTGATGGGATCTTTCATTATAGAAGTTATAGAATCCAAGTAATTCCTTTTTGACTTTGTATATGAGCTTTATTTTGTTTTTGTTTTGGCCTTTTTTGTTCTTGGTTAGAAGGAATGTGGTATTGATGTCAAGGATGCAATCTTTCCATGCATTGAGACACTTTCTTGTGGTTCTGTAATCGTAGGTCATATCTTTCTGATTGTTATGATGCTCTTTGTCCTCTTCATTTGACGAAGGGTTAGAGATGATAAGACGCTAGACATATATGTTGACTCTTCATCTACCCCTCTATCCCTGTAGTACCATGCCAAATATTTATACTGATATAAACTGTCAAATGTCAATACAAACAAATAAGATAACAGTGTTGAACATGTTGCATTTAAAAGTAACATTCATATAGTTGATAGCTACTATGTTTATCACATACAAGTTATGCTGCTATATCTGGTCTACTGTTTCAGTCACAAGAGTTGCTCATCTTTAGTGGAGGAAAATCATCACAAAACCCTATGTTATGTTCTTAGATCATGAAATGAACTCACCCAATTTTTCATTTTTTACTGTATGGCCTGCTATCCCATTTATGCATCCAGCTAGCTTACATAGGTGCTTGCCTGGCTCGTGTAGAGACCAAACTACATAAAGGGATTGCATATCACATGTATGCAATCAAGTGCCTAGGTGATCCACTTATGCAACTACTTGGATCATTTTGGAATATTTTCGGGATTCCCATTCACCACATCAAATATGTTTAAAATTGTTCATACATATACATTTGTACCTATGTTGGGTACTTTCCTTTTCAACAACATTGACTAACACCACACAAATCAGTCCATTATTCTGTATCCACTATTGTGGCTTTCTTTTTGTGTACTTTGCTTGTTGTCAACTTTATCTAGTGTTTAATGTCTCAACACTTACTTACAACAGAAGATTCACGAGGCCAATCTTGTGAAAGAACATAATTGATAAAGACATTCCTTTGACACAATATTCACCAATGATTCAACATCAACCCATAGTTATTTAAGGCGCGAGGTGGCCAAAAGCGCATAAGTATTGTGGGGCCTAAGGCTCTAGGGGTTAAGTGAGTTGCACGTCATATCGAAGTAAGACGTTTTTGGTATAAATTTTTACAATTCAAATATATATAGTAAATTTTCATCAAAATATTTCACTAATAAAATCATGAAGAGAAATATGTTAATTAAAAGCATTGGATAATTTTAAATTTATATATATATAAGAATGTTATCTTGCCCGACACTTCCTGCGCGACTGTGAGCGACATCCGACGTGGATATTTGACATGACAAAACTTATTTTTTTTAATCTCTCCCTTTCTCACGTCAGATCGCTCACGATCGCTCAGATATATATATTATGAGATAATTTTATTAGAGTTTAATTAAGTCCATTTAAATTATCCCTACTATAGTTAGGAGTTAATTGAAATTATTTACTTACGTTTTATTTAATTAAAAGCATGCCACTTGCCGCTTACAATTGCGTGCTCGTGTGAAGCCTCTGTGGCAGACTGGGCTTGCATGACGCTTCCTTCGCGGTTGCGGGGCTTGCTGAAAGACTTCGCCGTAGTCGCGATGCTCATGTGAAGTGTCTGCCGCGATAGTTGAGCTCGCACTATGAGTTCTCCACGATCGTGGGGCTCTGCGAAGACTACACCGCGGTCACAGGGCTCGTATATGTCTGTCGTAGCTGTAGGGCTCTTGCGACTCTTCCGCCTTGGCTGCGGGTCTCGCTCGATGACTCCGCTGCCTCAGCGAGGGTTGGGCTTCAATCGAGCGAGCAAAATTGCACCTTACGTGTGATTGTCGCCTCCCAAAGGCTTGCGCTTAAGCGTGCTTCTTTGAAGTAGTGTGCCAGTGTCAAATTAGTGTGCTCTTTGCTTGGTATCTATAGGATTGAAAAAGGAGATTAGTTACTCTCATCAAGTCTTAAGGAGATTAATTACTTGTATCTTCTCTTTAAGTTGGAAGAATTTACTTTATTCTCTTCCTTCTTTTTACTATAGTAGTTGGAAGATCTACGTCATTTTCCTCTTTGTTTCTCTTTTACAATACTTCATACTTGTATGATATCTTTATTTGAGAGGTCCACTTGGAAATTAGATTCTTTTCAAGGAATGATCAATATCCCCCATTTATTTTGAGGGGAGAATATTCAACCTACTATTGTGTTGTTTCCCCTATTTGTATAATGGGAGATCTGCTCAATAATTAACATATTTCCTCGTTGAATATATCTAGCTCATTACTATTTATTTCAAGCATGCTACTTTACATCTCGTGTCAGAAATTTGAATTATTGAATTAATTGAATTTTTTTGACCATTGTAGAAAGGAGTAAATGCTAAGTTGAACTACTTGAAGGTTTTAAGTTTTGTAGAATTATGATAGATTTGAAATTTAAGTTTAGTAAAAATAGATGTACAAAAGTAATTATTAAGATAGAAGATAACGAGGTACTTATAATTGAGCGCTTTAAGTATCTAGATCTGTTTTTGCAAAAGACAGGGTTGATAGAGATGTTTTCCATAGGATACAAGTAAGATTGTTGAAATGGAGGAGGGCGTTGATGTTCTTTGTAATCATAAGGTACCATCAAAAATCAAAGGGAAGTTTTACTAAATAGTTGCTATGTTATATGGAGTTGAATGTTGGGCAATGAATCATGCACACGAGCAGAAGATGAGAGTTGTAGAGATGAGGATGTTAATGTGCAAATATATGAGGATGAATAGTATAAGAAATGAGAAAATTAGAGAAAAAGTTAGGATTGTGCCTATTTAAGGGAAAACTTTGAGAGACATGTTAAGATAATTTGAACATGTACTTAGGCTTCAATATGTCCCA
>JBBPFP010000039.1:1516368-1532113 GCA_037974795.1 Kaempferia galanga | reverse complement strand
CTCCTGTTCTCTGGAATCGCTACTGACTTGAGCGTCGGAGTACCATTCAAGCGGACCCCGTCCCTTGTTTGGTGGCTAACGCTCCTTGGCTTTGCGCGATTAGCTTGCAGGTCCGCAAGGCGACACCCGGAGCAGAGAAGGGTCTCGGAGGCGACGTCCCCAGTACTCTTCCGACACTAGAGGTGTCGTCCCTCTCTCCGCTTGTCAGTTCAGCGTGGTGCCGGCCCGGCTCTCCCTCGTTCTCCTTCGCCCGAAAGGCGTCCAGCTTGACCAGCTCAGTCTTCGTCCGTAGAGGCTGTCCGCCGTGTTCCCAGCCGCCCATCGCCTCGTTCCTGTGTAGGATCACTAATCATATCCTGAAGAATTTAAGAGCAGGCATCATTAAACTTGTCATGCATTTTCAGTGAAAGAAACTTCGACTTATTTATTAAGAAAATACCATGATGCAAATGTGGTGACCATTATTAGAGCACATTCATTTGGTCAATATTCATGAACCGTTGAGAGGTACCTCTTTGGGGAATATAACTCGTCTATCCATAACCCTTTCTACATATCCTTATCATTCATATTTGGAAGGGCCCTCTCAGAAGCTCATCCCAAGGCACTCATCCCATACTATCACCACTCATGCACATGCTCATTTAGTTAACCATATAAGGAAATTTGATTTAATCATATCGTAACACACAAGTAATTATGCATGATTCTTCTACTGAAATTCATAGGGTGTATTGCTACTGGTACATATACAATCTAAGAATCATAAAGTAACTATGGAAAAGCAGTTGTTTTAGCAACAACGATTCCGATTCTCGCAAATCAATCACAAATCCATCACAAAAGCTATACTAGCATGAACACCAAAAACCACATCGAAAAACAAAGGTAGAAACCCAACACCTGTTCACAAACTTTCACCATCATCGAACATGTATCAAAAACAAATGCAGAAATTCAACACCTGTTCAAGAATCCACTTGATCATCGAAAATGTATATCCAGTATAAGTGCAGAAAATTCATCATCTATTCAAGAATCCACTCTATCATCAAAGAACGTGTATAAATGCAGATGTAGAAATCCAACACATCATCAAAGAATGTGTATCAAATGCAGATGCAGAAATCCAACACCATCATCAAACAAAACGTGTATCAAGTGCAGATGTAGAAATCCAACACATCATCAAACAAAAAACAAGTATCAAGTGTAGATGCAGAACCCATCGAGACCTACTCCAAGAACAAAACCGAACCAACACAAAATCTGCACCGTATCCTCAACATCACAACTAGCTGGCGGAAACAGTAATAGCATCCAATTCCGAATCCTTCCAATCAAAACTGATCATCAATTAGAAATCTCTAGCGGCAATGAGAGAAAATCTGAAATCGATTCACCCACTCCCAACTCCCTTCTGATAAATCAAAAATCGAGCAAGGAACAAAGATATCCATCGAAAAACATCCAGCGACTCACAAGACCTTAGCAGAAATCGAATAACTCTGTGCAAAATGGGATCGACAGACCAAAACTTGCTGCAAGGCTACCGAAGAACACTCGTCCATATCTACGAAGGAAACTACTTGCCTTGCCGTTGGAAGTTCTCACAGTGGGAGTTGTGCCGCCGTCGGACTCTCCCTAGCAATAATCACCCACTGTTCGCTCTTGCCCAGCAGAAATCATCCTCCCACACCTCCCGTTTCCCCCCATTTTAGGTCATTATTTTTTATTATTATATTTTATATTAATAGGGCTCCAAGCATTTCTAGTAAGCTCACACCCTAATCCGGCCCATAACTTAGAATATGTATTAACTTAAATCTCTACTATTTTATTTTATAAAATAAATCTCATGTTCCTTCATCACCGATTTACCCGTGCCTTTAAAACCTCAATCTAACCTATAAAGAAACTAAATTCCTAATTTAAACATTCAAATTAAATGGGACCTTACAACTCTCTCTTAAAAGAATTTTGTCCTCGAAATTTAGGACTTATAAAATAGCTCAGGTAGCGGTCATGCGTGCCCACGTCGATCTCCTAGGTAGCCTCCTCCACGAGTGATTCCTTCATAGGACCGTTACTATCTCGATTGTTCTATTTCTTAACTTTTGAACCTGTCTATCCAGGATTTGAACCGGTATCTCCTTATATGTCAGATTTAGCATTCACTACACCGGCTCATGGCGAACCACATGGGCGGGCTTACGAATATACTTCTTGAGCATGGAGATAGTGAACACGTTGTGCACTCCCGATAGATTAGGTGGTAACACCACTCGATAGGCTCACATTCTAATCTGATCCAATATTTCGAATGGCTCAATGTATCTTGGATTGAGCTTTCCCTTTTTTCCGAGCCTCATCACCCCTTCATCGGGGACACCTTAAGAAAAATGTAGTCCCCCATTTTAAACTCCAAAATCCTTCGCCGCTGATCAACATAACTTTTCTGACGGGTTTGCGTTGCCTGTATTGTCTCGTATCTTAGCCACTTGGCTCACCATGTGAGCTAAAATGTCTGGACCAATACTGCCCTCTCCCTTACTTCATCCCAATGCAGCGGAGTTCTACACTTCCTCCTGTATAATGCTTCGTACGGAGCCATGCCTATGTATCTTGATAACTGTTGTAAGTAAAAAGAGCATTTGGTTATTTTCAAAAGTAGAAACAATAAGTTGTATATTAACTTTCTTATAGTTAGGAAGAAGATAAAAGGATTTATAAAAATTACGAGGTCATCCTTAGAAAAAACTTGACTACCAATATAGGCTAGTAGGGTTAGATATGCATCTCAGACATACCATTAATAACACGTAAATGTGCATGACTCTTAGAATCAGGTGGTGAAAGTTGAAGGATTAAAAATAAAGTATATTTAAAGAAAGGGTAGGGGTAGAAATATTAGGAGAAATATGTGGCAACTCAAATGTGTACTTGGTGAATTAAAAGGATGTGCACCACTAAGTAAAGGATCTTGGTGGTGGAACGAGAAAAATATAATAGAAAGTGAAGGAAAAAATGAATAGTTTATATGTGAAGAAAATTTAAAAATAGTATGCAATAGCAGAAAAAAAGAAAAACAATAGTGAGCTAGTCAAGAGTGAAACTTTCTAATGCTTATATCGACAGTTGGATATCGCTAAAATGAGAGAGAGAAACATTTTACCAAATAAGAAACATTAAAGATGGATGCAATAACATACTAATGAATGATGAATAAATAAAAGAGTATGCAAGAAGTATTTTCATCAATATTTTAATGAAGGTTTAGTGATTAACTTAACTTAAGTAATTTAAGTAGATAAGAATATAAAAATTTAGATTTTTATTGTAAGCTTTAAATGAAATTTAAAATAAAAAACAGTTAAACTGTTGGTGCCTCAAGTTGCTTTTGACTTGATTAACCAAGTTAGGTTAGGTTCTGTGTTGTTCTTTGTGTCTAAGAGTGCAGAAGCTTAGGAACACAAGAAGTTGAGTGAAAGACGCGACGAACAAGAAGGAAGGCGCGAGAAACGAGTTAACGGGCTTGGCGCTTCTGAGGGACTAGAAGCTGTGGAACAGTACACCGGTGGAGCGAGGAGGACCCGCGCGGCTGTCCGAGGGATGAGAAGCCCGGTAGGAAGCTTGTTCAAGAATGAAAAATGGGTTTGAGTGAGCCCTATTCTGGTTGTCCAAAATCACCTAGGCGACCAGAGACGAAATCGGAAGCTTCTGCAGCAAGCCGGATGAAACCGGAACAACCGGAGAAAACTGGACTAGTCAACCCAATGTTGATTGGTCTGGGTGCCTCGAGCCCCTCTAGGCCGGTTCGGGTGCAGTCGAGTACTGTGTCTGGCATCCTGTTGTCCGGGTGCTCGGAAGTGGATAAGCTATTATCCGAAGCTCGTTGATAAGCTGTTTGTGGATAGATAGAATTTATCCACTTGGGGTCGCCTAGATCGGTTCGGGCGCTCGGGAAAGCTCCGAGATAGAATTTATCAGGGGTTATAAATAGAGCGCTTTCATCGTAAAACACTCTCTATTCTCTTGTATTTCGTGCTTCTTAATTTCCAAGCATTTATTTCTGTGTACGAGACTTTTCCGCTTCTGACGTTTCGATCGAGGAGTTTCTGATATTGAGTTGATATTCCTTGGAGTAACAATCCTTTGATAGTGAACCAAGTAAAAATTCTGTGTCTCGTACATTTTTCTATTGCATTCTTTAATTCTTTTAAGTGTGTTTTAATTGTGCTATAAAGATCGAGAAAGGTTTGGTTTTCATTTGCCCCCCTCTTGCTGGCCGCCAAGATCCAACATAAACAAGATATTTTGATAGATGTATGAAAGTGCTTAGGGAAGGAGGGTTTTGAATAACTTATGAAGTTATTCAAACTAATAGTGAAAATGAAAAAAAAAAATGTGGAGAGCACATATTCTACTTCCCTCTATAAAAGTAAAGGAGATTTACAAAATTATACAAATTAGTAAAAGCTCATGAGTTATACCATAAAATTTTATGAAAGAGAAAAAAATACTAGGGACGGAGATCATGATAATCAAATTGGATTCATGCCTTAAAAATTAGTAATAGAAGCTATAACTTTTTTTAGAAAACTAATTAAAAACATTGGGAAAAGAAATAAGAGTTATCCATGGTATTTATCGGCCTATAAAAAGTTATGATATAATCTCGAGGGAAATTACGTGGAGAATTCTAGAAAAATGTGTTAGTATAACGTATATTGAAATAATTAAGGATAGACATAAGAATGTAATGACAAGAGTGAAAACATTTTCTATAAAGATAGGACTTAGCTTTAAGTCTATCTTTTTATACTAATTATGGATACACTCACTTGGCATATACAAGATGCATTATCATGGTCGATGTTGTTTGCAGATAATATTGTTTAGGTAGATAAAATATGTAAAAAAATAAATGCTAAATTTGAAAATTTGTGGGAAATATTTTAAGTCAATAATTTTAGATTTAGTATAATAAAAACAGAATATATGAAATTTAAGTTTAGTATGATAAAAGATAACAAGTTACCTATAACTATAACTAAGAGTTTTAAGTATTTTAAGATCATTTTCTTAAAAGGATAGTGAGACTGAGAGAGATGTCTTACATAGAATACAATTAAAATGATTGAAATGGAGAACACAAGTGTTTTTTATGATCATAAGTACCTCAAAATATTAAATGAAGTTCTGCAAAATGACAATTAGATTTGCTAGGTTATATGTGACATACGAACATAAAATGAAAGTCGCAGAGATGAGAATATTAAGATGGATATGCGGATATATGAGGAAGCACAAGATAAAAAATGAGAACATTATAGAGAAAGTTGGGGTTATGCCTATTGAGAAAAAATTATGAGAAACACATGTAAGATAGTACGGACATGTACTTAGACGACGAATAAATACTCGCAATATGAAACTAGGACATATGCATATTAAACTAGGAAGGATAAGATCGAAGAAGATTTGATTAGCAATGATAAAATAGAATAAAATTTATTTAGATGTAGTTGGAAATAGAGCCCAATAATGTAGAAGGATCTTTGGTGGGATAAAATTTTATTATTTTTTCTTCTTTTTAATAGAAAAAATAAAAAGAGAGTTAGAACAAAAATCCAAATAAAAATTTATTTATTTTTATTTTCTATTTTTTAATAGCTAATTAAAAGAGAACAAATGGAACAAAGGGAAAAAGAAAGAAAACAAAAAATACACTGACATAATGCCTTGGGAGCTACTTTGCATAAAATAGCTTTAATGGTGATGCTTTGAACGTACAAAGTAGCTTTTATGTGGTGATGCTTTGTATAAAGCAACTCTAAGATAGAGAGTAGAGGAGTGTTAGGTAGAAAAATATAAGGGAAGTGTTATTCTGTTAATTTTTGAAAGAGAGATTCCCTTCTGATGATATAAATGAAGAAGAGTGTTGTTTTTGACTTTCTGATAGCTCGAAAATATTCTACATCAACATAACTGCAGAAACTTTTTTTATTCGTATTATTTTCATTGTATTTTAAATTCTTATACATCTTGATAACAAAAAGTAAATTTATTATGCACTTTATTTAGTTATTTATGTCTGTAATACATTAGTAATTATGAACACAACATCTGTTTTTGTTTTCTTAAAGAATAAGGGAAAATATGTCTGAATTATTATTTTTCTTATTTTTTCCCCTTCTGATTTCTTCAAAATTTCTCTATGCATATTCTCAATACCTTCTCTTGTTTTTTTTTTCTTTGCAATTGCTTCTAAGTTTGTCTTTCCATTCATTATAACTGTGTGATCTATAGCCATGCATATTCTGTTCATTTGCAGATAAAAAAATGATTCCCTAAAAAAAATCCAAGTGTCCTCGTAAAGTGGATTGAATATAAATTGCATCTTTGCCCCATTCTATTGACCATGGTTGTTTATGATCCCATTGGAAATGGAGAAAACATGGAAGCATCTGTGTGATTTAAAATATTTAGAATTCCTTACTCGTACTCCTTTTCACACTATCATTCTTGAAGCAACATCCAGCGATAAACACAAAGTACCTTTCTTCCAAACATGATCAATTTTATTGAATAAAAATATAATTGAATGAAAGATAAATTACAAATGCTAAGTTAAGATCTTTTTCAGATGCCAAAATATTACTAAAATTGAAAAATAAAATTAAATAAATGGATAAAACACTCATCTAAATTCACTCCATGACTTAAGAAATAAATTGATTATGATTTCCAAAATTTAAAATTTTAAAATTCTTCACAAATAAGAAGACATCCTTACCAAATAAAAAAAATATCTTTGACACAAGAGATGGATCAATTCTTAATTCGCATTATTCTCCCTCCACCGACCTCACTAAGAAGACTAAATAAGTTATGCGCATCTTCAAGTAGGATATTTTTTTCAATGTATAATATTAGTATCACTTGAGTTTTGCCCTTTACGAAATATTAAGTATTTATCATCTTTAGAAATATCTTTTAAATGGTGCAAATTGTAGGAATTGATTCTCGTTGTTTTTGATAATTGCCTTGTTTTAGGTGTCAAAGTATAATGATTTCTATCTACCTTAGTCACTAATAGTTTGGACAAGTTGCCAATATTTTTTAGCAATTCATTTAGTGCAAATTTAAATAAGATAAAATTTATTTAAGTATAGATGATGATATAGTAGCGGATAGAGTTGATCTATATAGCCGACTCCACTTAATGGGATAAGGCTTGGTTGCTCTTATTTTTAATGCAAATTTGACAAATTGTACACATTCAACAAAGGTAATCTCTTAATAATCAAAGAGACTTTTATTTTTGTTAACAATCAAGAAAGGCATCAAAATTCATTCTTCTGTCAAAACATTTGTTTTAAATATTTATAGGTTTATAATGACTATTATTTTTAAGAATGTAATTTGAGGATTTTTTTGGCATAGGGACAATTATGAATTTGTGTATATGATATTCCTTAATTTAATAGCTTCAATTTTTATAAATCTAAGTTTTTCATCTAGATGGTAATTTTGTTTATGTTTCTCATTTGTGAAATCTCAGTCTCTTGTGCTCATGTAATTTGTGGAAGTTGGACTATTTCCTTTCATCATATATTGTCATGTGAAGTTGCAAATTAATAATGATAATTAAATCAAACTAAGATGGAAATGAAAAAGATGCATATGTTTTTATGGTTGATGTATGATTAAATTAAATAATTATGATCCACCTTTTTCAATGCGTTGAACTTTTTTATCTGCATTTTAAAGTGGAGTCCACCTCTTAATTCCACCAATTTTCTTTGTGAGATTTTTCTTGTTCTTTCTTATTGCAATAAAATTAAATTGATATTAGCTTATTTTTTTCTCTTGATCTCCTAATAAAATCGTTTGAGCGTTGTCTTGATCTTTGATGTTGGAGGTGTCTGGATCTCTGATTCTTGCAGTTAGGTGGCATGGGAGACTTGTGGTCAACTCAGAATAAGCAAAAAAAAAGGGATGGTGGCTACGTGGATATTGGGTTAGTATGGAATGTAGAGAGTTGCTGCGGTGTTGCTCCTTTTAACGATGTCAATTTGTGTTGGACAACCCTTCGTGGGGCTATTGAAGAGGCATGTGATACTCACATGCAGATCATGTTAGGAAGAGCCAATCAGGTGGCAGGATGGTGATACTAGCGAAGGTGGGTATAGAGATCCATCAAGATGAACATGGGGTCACAAACAACAATGAGGCTTCACTAGGGAGGAAAATTTGGGGATCTATGTCATTTAAAATATTGGATGCGCAGGGCAAGCGTCGACAGAAGGCTTCCTCAGTCTTGACCCTTAGCTTGTTAGGGATGCATGATGACAACGACGGACTGGGGGTAGCATGTGGCAAAGTGAGGGTGATGGATGATAGGGTGCCAAGGTAAAGGAGTATGGAAAGTTGCATGACAGATAAATAGAGTATGTCGAGGTATCTAGTTCTATGAATAGAGTGCTCATTGTAGAAAAAAAAGGTGATTACGCTCACCCTAGGCGCCCCTCACATCCTCCTAGGTTATGTGAAATGAGGTAAATCACGTGGTCAGCTTATAACCGACATCCAAATGGCTAGGGGGTGGGAGGAGTTTTCTCCGAGGGCATGCGTCCGTCGGGAATGAATAGAGTACTCATTGTAGCAAAAGGTGATTACGCTCATCTCAGGCACCTCTCAGTTCATCTGCAGGTTATGTGAATACTCATGTGGTAAAGGCGATTCGCTCGCCCCCAGCGCCTCCGCTAACCTGTCCCTGGGCCAATACGAAGGAGGGTTATGTGAATACTCATGAACAATAATTAGGGGGGTGGATGGGGAACTATCAAAATTTAAGCAGGAATTTTGACTCTATTGTCTCTTGATACAACAATTAGTTGTAGTGAGATAGTACTCAGCTCCAAGAATGATCAACTTAACTGAAAAAAATTATTATTGAAAGTAAGATAAATTACAAAGAGGAGTTGGAGTGGCTCAAATACAATTAAACTTGAAAAATAAAATCAAACAAATGAGATATGAAAATAAATTGAGACTTAGAAAATAAATTGATTATGATTTTGAAAACTAAAAATCTAATCTAAATTCCTAAACCTTTTTGCAAATTAAAAGGTATCAAATTTTGACACCTAGAACAGACAATTATTGAATTCGATCATAATTTAAAAATCAAGTCTTAATTTGCATGAATTCCATTCTATCCTACCAATCGAATATTTTTAAAGCACCACATAGCTAAAAAGGAAAGGTAATTGAAGAGTGAAGTAACAGATAGGAAGAAAAACAAGACATAAAAATATGGCCAAGTTATTATCCGTGGCATGTGAAAGGTAGCATGATGGAAATAAAAAAGGAAGTGCTGCTAATGTGGTGTGCCATAGGAGATTTATGAAGTACCACCTGAAGCAGAGAAGTTATTTGGTGACTAAAATCCTAGTTGCAGTCTTGCGGATGGCCAGGGGAGACAAGCTACATGACGCTGAGACTTGTCTTTAGTAAGAAGATAGCTAATGGTCAGGATGATTACTGATTAGTCAACCATTAGATTCGTTTAAGTTGTTGATACTTCTGAAAGTTAAACAAGATTGTTGGTGTGCATATGATATTTTCAAGCTTGTAACTTTGGAGTTGTTTTGTATGAAATTGAGTTCATTTGCTGTTACATTGTTACTAATAATTTCACCAGTGATTTATTTAATGTCCTTCCAACAAGTTCACACATTCCACCCAGGTGTCTGTGGATGTGGGTTGCCCGTGATTTTTGCACTAGTTTGACTATTGCATTAGTTTTTCTTTTCTCATTTCCCCTTTGTTTTGTTAAAAGTTAGCATAGGTCTTTTATTTCAGAAATTTCAATTATCTAAGTTTTTTTTTTTCTTTTTCTTTGACATTATTTTGTTCTCATTCTCATATTCAGGCCCTCTCTTCTCTAAATGTTGGAAAGTTAATTATACCTGCAATTTCTGAATTAAAGGACACTTGGATTAATGTCTTTGGCTTTAGGCCTCTTGAGGTTTCTCAAGAAGTAGACGCTAGGCCCATAAACATATTGGTTTTCCCTGGCACTGGTTTATTGCAGAAACAATTGCTGAAAAGTCATTCATCTGAAAAAATGTCTGTTGATGGAGGTGAGCATGTTTAATGTAGTTGATATTTAATTAGTTTCTTTGTGACTCCTTGTTTAGGCATTTTTTATGGTTTCTGCAGTCAGATTGGTTAAATACGACATCAAACACCACAAGACAATGCCAACTCATGATTCTTCTGAGGCCCTTTGTGACATACCTAAATTGTACTCTGCTCAAACTGATGGCTCTTGCAGAAGTGCAACTGAAATTGAAAGAGAGAGTATGCCATCTGTTAAGAGTTCAGATCATTCTGCAGAGGCCATCAATTGCAAATTTTTTGAATACAAGTCATCAGAGAATGCTGGTGATGTGTCAATGAACACTTATTCTGAGGGAGGTCTAACAGTTTCACACTGTGAAAATAAATCTCAAGTAGATATTATAACTGATCAGAAAACTTTGATTGGCAATACCTCTCCCAATGTTTTTGCCTCTGCTTTTCAAAATCCAAAATGCTATTTGCCTGTCAAACCTCCCATCGAGTGTAAGATTTTTCAAGATACAATGTGAGGATCATCGTGGTTGTCTTGATTCTGTTACCTCCAAGTGTATGCATGAAAACATGGAATCCATTATGCTCCTTGGTGGATCAGCCACACTGTTTTGTTCTGAATCTCGGTGAATAAGATGGCAAATATCGAAAGGTTGCTATTAGACCAGTTGCCAACTTTTGCTAGTGAATGATGTTATATTTATCCTGTAAATAGGTTATACCTTTAAAATTACTGAGGACTGAGCTGCTGCAGCTCTCTTTTTGGAGTATCTTTTGAACACAGTGAACCTGCTGCTGGTGGTTTAGTGAAGTTCCTGATATGAAGAACTACAGAAAAATATTTGGTTTTTGATCAAACATTTTTCTTAGCAATAGTTTGCAACCAACAATTTGGATGGGTACGTCTGAGTGTCTAATTTCTAACAAACATGAAAAATGAAGGGCTAAATTAGTTTTGCTGTTCGGTAAATATGCTTCTTTATTATTATCTCTCTTTGGTCATCTGAAATTTTTGTTATGTGGCCCTCACAATATCTTAATCCGGAACCTAATTCTTAATTCTGGCAACTTATTTTTAGTTGTAAGTACTAACTTTTGCTGCTAACTTTTCTACTTGTTGATCACAATCAACTAGTTTCTGATATTTCATCAAATTATGTGAAGTTTGACTGACCCCATTACTTACCTTATCCCTTAAATATTTAGGTTTGATATTGCTTAAGGATGCCTCAAATTTCTATCTTTGATTCAATGCCCTGAATAGATTATCTCCAGCTTCATGATGTACTAGGAATCACTCTGAATCTCTTTTTGCTACTCTAAATTTGTTTACAGCTTTTATAGCAGCATTTGTTAAAATTTTGTATTCAATGTGCATAAAGAACCTGCTGATCCAGACTTGCATGCAATTATTTTGTTGTATTCTGATTTCTGATTGTCTAAATTGCTGTTTTGCATTTTGCTGTGTCAGCTTTTTTTTTCAACATTTCAGATATGCTATGGTTATGTTGTGTTAGAAAGCACTTCTCATTTGCATTTTGGTCGTTACAGATTTTGATAATTCTTACGCATATATATCAAATACGCCAAATTACTTTGCATCAGATAGAGTAATTTTGTTTAATCAAACTCTTTCTTGGGAGTTTCTTGTGCAAGCATCTGTTCAACTAAAATCATATTAGTGGAGTTAGTTTGTTTCTCTTGAAGCACCATTATTAATCAAAACTAGTAATAAATTACATGTCAGTGCATTTTCAAAACTTACTGTTGTTAGATTAAATCCCATAATTTTTTCATCTTCCTATCAAGACGTTTCAACATCATTTCTTTGTTTGAACATTACGTCTTATTCTTTGCAATTCTTGCAACTGGCCGCTATCATTATTTCATGTTAACAGGTGCTCTGGCGATGGCAATTTTCAACACAGCAGATTCACGTGGATGATTAATGCTCATAACTGGAAGAGCTTCCGTCTTATAAGGATGAGAAGATATAAATATATACTCTCTTTTGGGAATTTGACTTGCATTTTGTCAGGGCCTGAACGCACCTTTTTGTAGTATTTACTCTGCAGAAACTCTGTTTTTTAGTCGATACAACTTGTAAGGGTACATTGGATATATATAAATGACTATAGTATTAACAAGACTTAGTCTTCTTACGTATACATACATATAGCAACCTACTTTTTTTTATAATCAAAATAAGAATACGCCGAGCAACTTTTGTTTCTTTTCCATTTTATTTTGCGGTGTCAGCATGGCTAGTTTTTAATTTGGTCTCACCCTCGTCTTTTTTAGGGCTGTAGACATATATTTAGCCGAGTCAAATAGTTGATTTATTTCTCAATTGTTTGTTTTTTTGATGCCAAAGTGTTTTCTTGCTTGGCCAATTAGGAAAGATTCAGTTGTGAAGGTGCTTTTTTAGTTGAATTCTAAGGTTGTTGATTTATTTATTTTTTAATTATTATCTTTTTAATGTCAATATGGTTCCTTGTTTGTATAAATTATATTTCATATGACGAAAGAAGACTGTTGTGTGTGTGTTTTAAATTTTAATTTAATTATTTAATTTTTATTTATGGTTTTGATAGAATACAGCTTGTTGGGTTGGGGATGCATTTTCAGGATGAGCGATTTTTCGGAGGGATCATTACACTTTGTAGGAATAACTATTAACAATATGTTCCTACAGTGCAAAAGTACCTTTTCTATGTAAAGATACATTTAAATTTTGTATTTTTTTTTTTGTTGATGCCTAAGATTTGAATCCCATTCTAGTTCAGAGGTCATGTGTATGTGGCTATGCTTCAGTTCAACATTTTTTATTAGTGTCTACAAAGATCTCGGATTAGAGGATCGAACTGTTAAAGGAGGTCGATAGATTTGTTGACCCCCTTTGTTAGGTTGGCTTGCCATAAAGATTTACGATCGTTAATTGCAATAGGGGATGAGCTCCCTGGGTTCTTCATTGCAAGCTTCCTAAGTTCTCATTGCTGTGCTTCTTGAGCTCTACAATCCAATGCTCTAAGCTCCTTGAGCACTTAATTTTGAGCTCGCACCCGTGTTCTTTGTCCCAAGCTCCTCGAGCTCTCAGATTCAAGCTCCTTGAACTCCAAGAGCTGTATGTGTTGAACCTGAGATATAGAGCTCCCTATTATGCTTGTGCCTAATTATAGTAGCCCCAGTAGTTATGGAATTATCAAGTTGGCAATCCTACCCAATTTTCTTTTCCAACATCGTCCGTTGGGGCCTCCTTAGTGGTTGACCTCTCAGCTCGCCCCCCTCTCTCAACCTCACTATCAAAGTTCTTGAAAGCTAAGGAGGACCAATGACACCAAGGATACCGATTCCACTCCAACTCAATAGTCCATGCCTATGTTGCTCTACATTAGCAGCTATCATATGAGGTCGACAGGTTAGCCAACCCCCTCAACTAGGTTTGCAGGCTAACACCTTGACAAATAAAGATTCACAGTTAATAGTTACATCAGGATGAGTTCCCTAATCTCTCCATTCTAAGCTCTTGATTTCTTGTCGAACTCCTTGAGCTCTCCAGTTTGATGTTTGGAGATCTATGAGTTCTCCATTTGAACCTCCCCATGTTTTCTATATTGAGCTCCTCAAGCTCTCCACCTTGAGCTCTACACTTTGAGCTCTCGAGCTCTCTATGGCAAGCCCGACCTTTAGATCTCCCCATTCTGCTCATGACCTAATTATAGAGGCCCTTTCAAGTATATAATCGTCATTGGCCTACCTAAACTTCCATTATCAATATTTAATCACAATTAACCTACTTAAACTTCCTTCACACTCTGGATTTTAATCCTCTAGTTATTCATGATTTTCTTAAACTTTTATCACTTGCTAGACATCTAGTCTGTCATACCTTGTTTGGACTTTTGTCATCTGTAAGACATATAATCTACCTTGACTTGGTTGGACTTTCGCTACCAACATCAGTTGAACTTCTTCATCTGTTAATTTTCTTATTGTATTTTTCATTGCCAACACTTATTGGACTTTAGTCGATTGACTTAGAGCTGGACAATCAACTCAAGTCGAATTTAAAAAAATAGAATAGTTTTGTAATTGACTGAGCAGTTGATTGGTGCAATTGACTACTTATAAGAAAAAGCTAAAATAACTATTGATCTTATAGTGATCATTAACAATGACCTGATCTTTGCTAGTTACTAATGGAGCAATCGACCGGTAATGGTAGGTAGTCAAATGGACTTGAGTTGCAATGAAGAAGAGATTAATAGAGTTATTGATCTAATAGTGATCGTTATCAACAACCAGAGCAATCGGCTAATGACTTTTCAGTAATCGATTGATGTTGACAAAAAATAAACTTAATGGAGATGAAAGCTCTAAAAAAAGCACTTTGGTGGTACAGGAAGACTACTTGATCTTCATATAATTATTATCCAAGTCTCCTTGTGCTCATCACTTGTAATTCTTTCTTCTTTATACTTTAAATTCTATCCTTGTAAGAAAGTTTCTCCACCTTTGATTGCTGATAGAGAAGAAGGAAATCTAGAGGTGATTTTGAGGAATGATTCATCTTACAAATAAGGGTGTGGAGTAGGAGTCCTTGAGAGGATTGTCGAACTATTAAAGAATCAATACGAATAGCTAATGAGCAATTGTAAATATGATTCTACAAGAACGGTTGATCTAGATGGCAAGGTTATACAATCATATGAAGTGAAATATAAAGAAGAATCAAACACTTACAAGCATAACATTTGCTTTCCATGACTTTCAAAAAGCTTGCTAACTTTCTCCTTCTTAGTTATTTTCTGGAGGTGAGAAATTTCTTATAATCACCAAGGAGATAAAGATTACAAGAGAGAAGGTTACATGGGAGGACAAGGTTATAATAGATGGTTTACCAATACTATTTTGGCAGCTTTTAAACCTCCAACAAGCCTAAAACGTTCCTAAATCTGCTATTGAATAGGTAACTTTTTTTTTTTCTTTCCACCTTACTGTTGGACATTGCAGATTCTTGTAACGTTTAGCATTGAGAAGATGAATCGTTCATCTTCCTCAACGCTTGTTGCAATAATGGATCATCAAAGCATCGGTTACAAACCGATGCTTTTCTTCCTATAAAACTCAGGGTCCAAAATGTAGTCGGTATCCAATCCAAAACTCCATAGCAGTGATCGGAGCAATAGGCAGAGGGAGAGCTTGAGATTTGGTTCGTGGATACAAGGAGAAGGTTCCAAGGCGGTGATCTTCTCGACGACGGCAAGCTTCTCTTGTAAACAACAAATTACAAAGGGAAAAAACCTTTTCCGAAGCCTCAAATCGATGTAAGTGTTTACATAAAAAGTAGAAATTCATGCTTAACATATGCTTCAATAGTATCAGAGCTTAGATTAGGGTATATGGTAAAACCATGAAGTTACCTTTGGTTGATGCTGTTCACCCCCTTTTTTTACGCATCGATGACTTCGATGCACTGTCGACCGACGCCCGACTCCAGAAATTGCTCGTTTGCCGGTGATCGGGCAGCGAGGGCAGCAAACTGTGTTCGTCACTGTGGAAAGATCAGTTGTTACAAGGGCGAAGGGGAGGAGAAGAC
>JBBPFP010000039.1:1496507-1508514 GCA_037974795.1 Kaempferia galanga | reverse complement strand
CTCTCTCAGAGCAAAGATATTACTAGGGTTCTTCAAACAACCAAAATGGATGGTACACGTCCGGTTTCTATACCAATTGTTATGAACAACTCTACATCTTCATCCTCTCTTGCTTTGTTTGATTCACAGATTTATCGAGGCATTATTGGAGTCTTACAATATGTCACTATCATATGACCTAATATTACCTTTGTAGTAAATCGTGCTTGTCAATTTATGCATGCTCCAACTGAGCAAAATTGGGATAATGTAAAAAGAATACTTCACTATCTCAAAAGTACTATTTTACATGGTCTTCTTTTATATCATCAATCATCTCAAGACTTACATGTCTATAGTGATGTGGATTAGGCAAGCTCTCCTGAAGACAGACGCTCTACTAGTGGATATGCAATATTTCTGAGACGAAATCTTATCTCATGGAATTCGAAAAAGCAACCTACAGTATCTCGTTCAAGCACTAAGGCTGAATATAAAGTCATAGCAAATGCAACTCTTGAAATTATTTGACTTCAATCACTTCTTTCTGAACTTCATCTTGCGTCAAATGTCACACCCAAAATTTGGTGTGATAATATTGGAGCAACATATCTCACTACAAATCCAATCTTTCATGCTCGCACAAAGTATGTGGAAATTAATTTTCATTTTGTTCGAGAATGGGTAGCGACTCAACAATTGTTTGTTATTTATATTTCTGCTGAGCATTAAATTGCTGATATCTTTACTAAGCCATTATCCAGACAACTTTTTCATAATTTAGTATATAAATTCAATATCAGAGATCTTTTATTGAGTTTATCAGGAAGAAAAGAGAATTATTGAACAAACCAAATCAAGATTAAAATACAATAATTATTAGAATAAATCAATTAACTAATTTATATTATTACTTGGTCAATTGACTAAGTATATAATGCTTCCCTGATTTATTTTATTATCTCTTTCCCTAATTTAATTATCTTAACAGTCACATTATGCTCCCGCCAAACGTCTTTTATCATCGGTCCTCTACGATAAGATAAATATAAGTCCTAAGCGGTCTTCTAAATGGGAGTTATTTGTCACAGCATTTAAACTAGATACTAACTCTGCTACGTTCGGGACGTCATGTTATGCTTAATGCAAATATATGAGATATTAGAAAAAAAATGAAAAATCAACATGTAGGAGCTCATCCAGCCAACGTTCTTCCAATATTTCTGAAATCCTACCAACAAATTGCACAAAAAAGCTTGGTTATTGACAATCATGAAACTGTCAGATCAAGGGCTGGGAGTGAAGCAGGAAAAATATAAAATACATTCTCGAGCATTAGCAGAAAAAAAACATGGTTAAAACTAGGAGTGAACAAAATCTGAATTAAAACTAAAATAATCGATCAAATTCAACAAATTCCAAAGTTCAATTTGATTAATTTAAAAGTTCATTTTTAAAAAAAAAAATCTTTATTGTTTTGATTTATTCAATTTCAATTTTAAAATTCTAAATTAATATCAATCAACTACTTACTATAAATTATTGTCCTTACGGTCATAACTAAGTTAGTACTTGGATAGTAGATTATTACAAGAGAGCATGAATTGAATCCCCAGAGGAACAATCTCCTAGAAAATAAAATCCCTCTCACTTATAAAACGTCACTAGGTCACCGTTACCTCTCCAAATACCTTGGGGCTGGTGTGGAGAGGTGTTAGAGATGAACACATCATCTTTTTGCTACCAGACTACTCTAAGTTATTAATTCAAAAGTTTATTTTAAAAAAATATATATATTTATTATTTTGATTTATTTAATTAATTTTAATTTTAAAATTTGATTAAATTGAATTAATATCAATAGATAAGAAATAGTCAGTGGCAATTGATGATGCAAGATCAATTGTCTGTAAGGAAAATCTGATTAATTCTATAACAGATGGAATTCATCAATTTTATATCGATTCGATTTACTCCTAACTGGATGACAAACTATGCTGCAATCCTAAAACAAAGATTTATACAAAACTGATGTAATTTAGAATTATTTTTTTAGTTGTTCTAGATATTATATTTTCCATATTTACTTGACATGCCCATAAATAACATACACAACAAAACGCTTCTTCTAATGGAAATAATGAAAACACTAATGATTATGATAACAACTTAAGGTGTGCACAGATACAAAATGCAAATGAATAATCTAATCTAGAGCCGATTTCGAGCAAAAGGTTCAAAAGTTTTCGAAAGGGCATCCATTTGATCCATTGCCACATTGTGCACAACAAAAGTATACAAGGGAACGATCTCTTGTCCCGCTTCATTAGTGCCGAGAGATATAATTGTCTTTGCTCATTTAAATGGCACATTTATGTACAGTAAGATATAGTCATGAATTTAAATATCAATTGCTATGAAGAAAATATGAAGTGGTAAAAGAGTCAAGTTAGCAATTCCAAATAAGCCTCAAGCCCTTGGGCAAGGAGGCACTTCTTGAGCTTTTTCAAAGCCTGGTTTCCTATCTGTCTTATTCTCTCTTTGGAAAGGCCATACATAGCACCAATCTGCGACAATGACTTCCGTTCATCACAGTGAATCCCAAACTGCAACTGAATTATAGCTTTTTCCTTGGGTTTAAGAATCTTTAGAAGGCTGTGAACATGCAACCTCATCATCTGCTTGGCTATCGCAAGATCAGGACTCTCTATTGCTGGGTCAGCTACAATTTCCTGTTTGTGTCAGAACGATACAGAATCAAGTAAACAACTAACAAGTATTGGAAATACTAAAATACGCAAGATCTATTCAAAAAGATAGGCATACCTCGAAGAATAAACAATAAAGATTGAAACATAAATTATTAGCAAAGTGACATTTGAGGATCAACATTTGAGAATCGCACAAGAATGTTAGAACTTTCATCCACTTCTGCATTCAGGCAGTAAAAGGTCTTGATGGTTTTGATAAGATTGGCAAAGGGTTTAAGTTATATTTGTGTGTATATCTAATATGTATGCTAAATTGTGCAGGGTCTATCAAGTACAAAGGTTAACTTGACGTGGCCAAGGATTGTGATGGCTCAAGGTACGTGAGATCTATGAAGGATGATGCATTCGAGGGACCACAAAGAGGAGCATCGAAGTTTCTTGCATCCAAGGGTCATGTAAAGACCTAAGATTTAGATGAACTACACGTGAGAAGTGAAAGGAGTGAATTGTATACGGGGCAAAGGGTAGACAAGCAAATTAGGTAGACACGACCTTAGAACTGATTGAAGTCAAGGGACCAGTTGAATAATTGATGTTGACATCAAGTCAATTGGTGGTTCAATTATCCTAAGTTAGGTTTGTTTGGGGTATTCTAGTTGGATCAATCGACTGATAGTTAAAGACCTTGATAAAAAAATTGAAAGGTATCTATTTGACTAGCTGGGGTTCATTTAAAGCAAACAGAATGTCATAGAGTCGACTAGAGCACTGGACTGAATTCTTTTTGAGCTGCACAGAATGTCCTGGAGTTGACTGGAGCAGTCGATTAAGCACAGATCAGTCAACTGCTGGTAAGTTCAGTCGACTAATACTATAATGACCAATTCAAACGAAGCCAAAGATAGAAGTTCCAACGGCATGATTCCAATAAGATCAGAGGATCAATCGAATGCTGATTGCTAGATCAGCAAATGACAAATGACAGGATTCAAGGTGAAGGCTATAAAAGAGGCTCAAGAGGTTGCGAGATCAATAACCCACCTAGTGCAAATCATACCCGCATTCTGCCCCTCCAAGGTTTCATTAGTTTGTTTTTACTTTTATTGTAATTCTCTCTCTCATTCTTGCCGAATCTGTCAAAGGTTTCTCCATCTCCAATGCTTAACTAAAAAGAAGAAAGATAGTGGATATCGTATGCATCAAGGTTTAAGGTTTCGTTCTATGCCGGGCGAAACTTACCATTCCGCCCACGCACCAAAACCGGCACCAAAATAGCAATGATAGAATCGCAACAGCGTGGATCATGATTCCGCCATGACGACGTGGATTGTGATTCCATCGCTACGCAGGATGCCTCTAACCTTGCCGAAGGAGTCGAGCCTCCGACACCATCGGAGTCGCGGGACTCCTTCGGCGCCACCGAAGGAGTCGCGGGACTCATTCAGTGGCGCGGCGCTGCCAGACGAGCATGCGAGTGTGCCGTGAAGATAATGCATTGTGAAAAATTAAATATTTTGATTTAATTAATTCAAACATTTCCCAACTTAAATGTGATATCTCAAAGAAGCTTCTATAACCCCTAATAAATATAAATATATTTAAAATTTTAAAAAATAATAAATTTTATTAATTAATATTCTGAAAATTAATTTTACTGGTTTAAATTTGTTTAAAAATATCTATAAATTTTTTTAAAAAAATTCTAATAAATCACATTAATATTCTGATATTATTTTTTATTATTTTATTATTTTTACTGTTTTACTATTTAATTAAATATATATTATTTTGAGATTTTTTTATCATTTTAAATATATATTATTTAAAATAATAAATAAATAAATATTAATTTATATAATTATTATACCTAATGTAGTATTTTTGGATTAATTTATAATATACTTATAATAGATTTTTTATCTTAAAATCAATTTAAAATTTAGATCCATGAACATTAAGATATTTAGCTCCATATATATATAATCAATATACAACTCATTTTAAAATTATATACAATAAAAATATTTATCTAATAATTATTATATATAAATAAAAAAAATGCAAAAACAGTATCGGCACGGCACTATACAATACCGAAACCGTATCATTCTGGTCTGGGACCGAAATCTAAGCACGGATCGAGATTTTAAACCTTGGTATGCATAGGCCATGGGCATAGTAAATAGAGGTTGTGAACTACATAAAATCTCGATATCATATGCTATTCACCCCACAGGCAGTCGTCACCGATCCCAACAAAGAATACTTGGTCGTTTGAAGTACTTTGATGATAAATGGATTCCAGAAATAAAAATCATTATCAATGTGACATTTGAGAATCAGTTTTAGAGGGACAGCAAGAAAATCACAAAGCCATATACTCTTTAAGTCTTTCATTATATTGAAATTACAAACCATAAGATAGAGTTGAGAAGAAATTATATATATATAATGTATTTCCCGTAAGAAAAAATCAAGTGAAAAAAAAAACGATGGAAGGTGTTGAAATTCTGACAAATAAATAAATTATAAATTAGAAAAGGAAAAGTTTATAAAACTGCTAGAAATTGTCAACGCCTTATGAATCAAAGTATTGAATATTAGAAAATAACATGTAAAAAAAACAATATAGTAGAGATGAGAATGTATTTGTGTGGCTGCTAGAAAGGATAAAATAAAAAAGAAACAAAAAGAGGTTGCGATGGTATAAGTTATTCAAAGACAATCAAAAAACTCTATATTTAGACAAACCAATTAGAATGGTAGAGACAAAAAGGGATTAGTTGATTTAATGATTGGAGCATTCTTAGTGATATATTCTTAAATAATGTTCAATGGGATGATAAGGTCAATGTAGATGATATAATATGGTTGAGGCAACAATGACTTGGTGATGATGATACTTATGGTGTAATTCAATTTTCTAAGAAATCAGGCTAATCCTATTTGATTGCACATATTCAAAGATATTTGACAAATTCCTGAGTTATAGAATGTTGATTCTATGATAACTCAGAAACATTATAAAGGAAACCTCAAGTCTGTAATTGCAACTTTAATTTGATCCTGCATCCCGAAGTACATCATTCTTAGAAAATTACCTCATCGTCCTATTTTTGACAGCAAGTTATATTGGAACAGCAGGGTTAGGTGGACTCTACAGCAAAAAGACCTTCAAGAAAACATTGGGCTTGGATGATGATGCGCACTTCCACACAAGGAACAAAACAAAAAGGCAATAAGTTGTGATGTAAGAAAGTGATTCAATGTGATGGCTTAGAAATTGAAAAAAAAAAAACACTGAATTAGAGAAAATGTCCTAGTTTTCTTTATGATATGCATTCCGTCTACCAATTATGGTGCATAATTTTGATTCATTGTCACAGAAAAAGGATTTGGAATAAAGTGCATTCTCGTATTTTTATATACATCTAAACATGAATAATAATAATAAAAGTAAACTTAGTTTTTGTTTTAGTTTATGAGATCCTCGCCAATTAAATTACCTGAAAAGTTGCATCATGATCTGACCAAGGACGTCCTTCAATTGACACTGGAATTCTAGTGTTCAATAAAAAACTCTCCAACTTGTCAACATTGATCCCAACACGTTTTGCTACCTCTTCATTTGTTGGAAGATGGCCTTCTTGAATGCACAATCTCCTCGCATTTTTTATTTTTTTCAGTACTGCAAAAGCATTCTCCTGCAATGATAATTGACAATGCAACTTTATATGACCTCAACCTCTCAGGATTAGACACCAGGCGAAGAGAACTGAAATAGGCTCTAAACCAAATGTTCAACATGCTTTCATTTGACATAGTAGACAGAGGATCTGTGGATTTTCTAGTATTAGGTAACCTTGAAAGCAATTCTTTTACGTTGATAATGTTAAACTGTATCATTAAAGATTTGAAATTAGAAACCCTAGTCCATAAATCTCTTTATACAGATTATAAGTTAAAGGTCACAGAACCATTTTATGAGAAGTTTGGTACACAATAGAAACATACCATGGATTGTACCCACAACCTTTGCCATACATAGACGCTCTAATAACTGAGGTAGTAGATGGGGGCTCCATGTCATGTTGGACAAAGCGCAGTTGGAGGAAGATCAAGTTGAGATAGATAGTATAGGGTTCAATTTCTAGTTATTCACAAAGCCCGTGTAAGAATGTCCGGGAAGAAAAGAAGAAATAGTTGAAGGCAGCGGACTCCCTTGGACAAAATGAATAGTAAAAGAAATAGCTCTCAGGGAATTAAAATAATCTTTATTCAACTTGAACTCCCACACATAATATCTTTATACATTATGAATACAAAGGATATATATAATCTTAAACATATAGGAATTTGATTCTAGCAAGCCACTTGATTTTGTCAGCATCAAGGCAATGGCAAATGACAATTTTGATTTGAATAGCTAAGTATATGAACCATAATAAATGATCATACATGAAAAAACTGATTCATGAGTTAAGTTTAATTTTCAACATCCCCTTTCCCACACACTTTATAATCCTTATTTACCGATTCTGATCCCATCAGTCTGATCTATACCTGAGTTTCTAAAATAGGTATTGATAGTACCAACTATGATGTCTTAGGTATATAGAAACAAGTTTAATTTCTAACAGTGAGGTATAAAAGAGACGAAGTACTAGTGAAAGGGTCGTGAAAAGAGAGAGGAGTTTAGATGAACATTTTGAGAAAGACAAGAGAAACAAAGGACAGAGAGTAAGGGGTGGGTGGCAAGAAAAAAGTTGGAGGGGGCTGATGGCAAATGTAAAATACAATAACTTAATCTGAAATTAATTAAAATACGAAAAAAGCAGGCTGCATGTAGATACACTAGATTATAGAATTTGCAACTTAAATTATGCTAAGGTTTCAAAATAAGATAAAATTGTATGGCCAAAACTCAACTGGTATTCGAATTGTCCGAGAGTTCTGGAAAATGGCCCTTTTAATTGAATGTCTTATCCACCAGTATGCATAAGTTGGAAACCTGGATCCAGCCCCTGGCTTGAACTTCTCAAAACTCTTCATAAGACCCTTGCTTCCTTCCTACAAAATACATATCATATAGAAAGACTGAAGAATGTTAAAAGAAGCAAATTGAGTAGAATTATGAAATGCAAATTTGGAGTTGAAATCAGAATGTCAAAATGATAGACTGAGCTAGAGAAATCCAATCAAAGTAAGAATTTAAACATTTTTCTTTCTTCTTTATACTTGTACGCTATGCTCTTCAGCTTATGCATACTAAAATAACCTACATTAAATATACCAATTACTACTCAACTGTCAGTTATGACAATAGGTCATATGAATGTCCTCAATGGTTCGAGTCAACAATTATGTATTGTCAAAATGAGAAATCAAACAGCTTATGAAGACTGAAGCAGGAAGTTCGACATGTGCCAAGCAATTCTCATGAGAGGGCATCAGTTATAAGAACCAGGAGACACAGCTACCAATCATATCATCTGTTGAATTGTAGTAAGCAAAAACATGTAAAGAGTCTTAACCTGCAACAGATCCTGAAGGTCAAGACCCTTCCCTTCATATTGTCTTGCAACATGTACCACAAGACGTAAATTAGCAGAAATCATTTTGTCACGGCTGTATCTCCCAGAAGAAAGGCAGGATTGCAACCCATGGCAACTAATTCCAACTGCTTGAGCCCATTCAGCCAATGTTGGTTCACGTTGAGTTTGCAACCGAAGTCTTTCTTTAACATCTTCCAATCTCATAAGGTCCTATTTTAACATATATATATATATATACACATACACACACACAAGGATCAATACCTATCAATACCAGACAAATATAGGCAGAAATTTCATGCAAATATTGACAAAAGGCATGCCTCTATCTGAGTAAATAAATCTTTTTCTTCTTTAATTGTCAATAATTGTTTTGTTTCAGGACCCTTTAAGAATAAACTGAGACGGTCATTGGAATCAAGGCTCTTATTGATCTTCTTGATATGATTTGTCGCCCTTGAACTAGGAACATCGTAGTCAAAATTGTCTGATTTCTTTGACACCTTGCGCATCTTGGATCGTCTCTCCAACAGTCTTCCAGATCTAATGGTTACTTGTTGATTGGTAAAAGTACTATCAGCTGACCTTTCATCCAAGCTGATTAAGCGAACTGTTAGAATTTTCAAATATTGATATCTGAAACAATTCCCACTGTTAAGATAAAGATGAAGATGACACCTAATAAAAAGAAATGAACCTGAAAAAGTGTGACTTATCAAATTCAATATCTGAGATGTTTGATTGGTCCACTAAAAATACTGGTCGTTTTGAGTCCATCATAGCTTTTGTAGAAAGTTCAAGAACATCAGATGGTGCGCCAGAGCAAAAGTGTGGAGTATCTTCAATTGGTATGGTATTGTTGTTTCCACTTATACTAGTAACTTTGCCATCTAGTTCCACAGAGACTGGTAATGAGTGCTTTCCTATATTATGAGGGAATCTAGAGAAGGAATCAGGATAGAAATTTAAGAATAAACAAATCAGTCTTACAAAATGAACTATCGCTAGAAGGAAGAAAGCCAGATTATCTTACAGATACCACATATCATGCTCATGAAGCAACTGGCGTTTGAGATATTTCAGGCATTGGTCAAACTCATGCTTTTCTCTCTCTTTAGAGTATTCTCTATTAGCCGTTGCTAAGACTTTATCTGGTATTGCCTTCAAAATTTGGAAACAAAACTGTCAATATCATTAGCACTATCTATAAACATGAAAAAAAAAACAACGGCTAAGAATGCACAACAATTCATTATTATACCAACCTAAGAATTGAACATTCAAGTATGCTATTAAAATTGAATTAATAATGATAAAACTGATGGCTCCCTTTGTTGCTTGCACTCCAATATGGGTGTGGGATATGGGCATCAAAGTTATATTAAATATGAAATTGTTATTCAAGAATGTGAAAAGCTTTCAGAACCTTCTAAAATCATTATGTGCCATATTGGATGACATATTTGAAATGTATCATGTGGTTAACTATCGATAATAGACATGTAATTTCTCCCGTGTCACCTGTGTTATAGTGTGTTGTACTATGGCAACATCTGAAGCTGAATTCAAGTAAGTTTATTATTTTTTGTAATATTTTTTTGGATTTTAATTCAATTTATTATCTAATTGCTAAAATTTTATTTATAAGGTAAACAAGTGTAGATGATTATAATAGTAAAACTTATATAACCTCACATGTCTATCAATTTATTATATTGAATTGATTAATCCACATGTATATAAATATATCTTGGTGGACAACTACAAATTATTTAACATAACTAGAACTATAACTTGTAATTGGCATAACAATTTGGGTAGAAGTTTATGACTTAATTGTTCTCCAAAGTAGTTAGAAGGTTGTTAGAATGATATATTTTAATCATTGTTTGAGATGAACTCGCAAAGGGTTATACTTACTTGTATTATATAGTTATTGCCATATTAAAGCTTTTAATTGACACAAACTTATATGTTTAATTGAATAAGGATATAGAATTGAATTGAAATTATTTTAAATCTAGTATACATGACTTAAATCAGGTGGTTTTACAAGGGTTAAATTTGTCTCATACAATGTGAGCCAAGATCAATGTCTGTATCACCCATCTGTGTAAGCTCGGACATGTGAGAAACATGTAATTTTCTCCATGCCGATTGGTTTTGATTTTGGTACACAAGCGACATGAATTTCCAGATTATGATGGGAATATATCCATATTGAAAACTTTAAATTGCATGGACCTTAATTTTTTTCTTAACATAATTTCCATATGACTAAATGGAAACTTTGAAGATCGCATCAAATTTGAGAGTTTGAACTACTTATCAATGATCGTATCAATTTCTGGATTATAAAGATACATCAGAGATGACATGACATAGTAAATATGCAAAGTAAATGTATGCTCAAGGTGAATACCTGTAGAATTTTGGTTTTGAAATCATCTCTCTGTTGACTTGGAAGTGACATTGAGTATTGGTACACTTGGACGGCTGATACATTGGAATTAGGTTTTCTTGCTTGCTCGAATATTATTGCAACTGCAACAAAACTCTTCCATTACTTTGACTGATATCTCAAAAGAGATATATTAAGAAAGATTCAATTTTATGAATGAGTTGCATAAGAATGATTTAAAAAATTGTTTACTACTAGAGTGCATGAGTATTCTCATTATAGAATTTATCCCGGAGTATAAGTGCCCTACTTTCACCAATTGGGCTATTCAAATCTAACCACTTATGCTAGACTGGCATGAAAAGTAGCAGCACACCGTATTTAAATCATGCTAAGGAAATCGCAAAACAGGTCTTTAGAACAAATGTTATTCCTGTGCAAGACTCCTTTCATATGCTCTCTATTATGACTACATAAACCTGGAATAGTAGTATGACCCCCCCACACACACACACAATTGTCGGATGATGAATAGATGGACATTGGCACAAGAATACCACAGAAGGAAAAAATGTAAGCCCTTTTACTTTTCTAATTTAGTTTACTTCCTGCCCAACTTGATTGCAATGTGGTTGGCATATGGATTTATGGACACTATATTCGTACCACATGGTGTTGATTATTAGTCGACTACTTCACCTTATGAAATGGTTTGGGGGAAACTGAAGATAATCTTGAAATCTTAGGAGAGAAATGATAATCTGAAAGTCCAAGACCTTATGTGTAGTGAAGATGTACACATTGGCTACTTGTGGTCAAATCTTCCTATGTGCATCAGGTTCTTGTGATTCGTGAATTGCCAAAAAGGAGGTGCTAGAAGACAAATGTTAATTCCTATGCAATTTCATTTGTAAGCTCCATGTTTGAGTAGCTAAACCTTATCACTAAAAAGGAACCACAAATCACTAGCCAAATAGGAACCACATATTGTAGATATCGTTCGTTGTACCCTTCCTCGACACACAAGAGTCTTCCACAAAAATCCATTGTACTTTGTTGGACTTTGAAGGAGTTCCACAAGGTTTTTCTAAAAAATGATTAACTAGGTAACATCGAACTGGGAAAAATGATTAACCAAGTCAGGTAACATCAAACCGGGGGACAAAGTTTCCTACCGGCAGCCAGGGTAAATCGGGAAGAGCTCGTAGTGGGCGGTCCTATAGTTGTCACAAACGCGAAGCGCAAAAAAGCGCTCAAGGGGTCTTGGGGCTTAAGGCGCAAAGTGAAGCGCACGCTTTATGGAAAAAAAACCTAATAAACATAAGGACTAATAATCTATTAAAAGTCTTTAAAAATGTCTT
>JBBPFP010000039.1:1474495-1484777 GCA_037974795.1 Kaempferia galanga | reverse complement strand
CAAAATAAAAAATGAGAGCATTAGACAGAAAGTTGGAATTACATATATTGAGGGAAAACTCCAAGAGACATATTTAAAATGATACGAACATGTACTTAGATGGGCAATAAATGCTCCAATTAGGTAATGTAAAACTATGACAAATATGCACATCAAACGAGAACGAGAAAAATAAAAAAAAGAATTGGTTAATAATAATAAAATAAGATATAATTTATTTAAATATAAATGATGATATAATAGGGGATAGAGCTCAATGACTTAGAAGGATACAAATAGCCGACCCCACTTAGTGGAACAAAGTTTTTTTTTTTTTTTTTTTGTAATTTAGGTATCCAGATTTTCGAACCAACTAATCTTGGAAGTGACCAGTCCAACTCTACGGAATTTTTCCACTAACTACTAGGATAAATCAGGAAACACTAATGGAGAGACTCACCTAAATGACCAGTATCCTTAGGTTTGCTTTTCACTAGAGGGAAAATCCCTCGTAAGACTTAGTAGTAGTTGTTGCTATATGCTATGCTAGTTGCAATATGAAACTAAACTTCTGATATAAATTAGTGCTTCTAGAGAAGAAGTATGTATTGCAGTTCTTATTGGTACATAAACATTTGCAACTCGTATAATCAAGAAAGACGCTGGAGGTTCTCCTCCTTGGCAGACCTGGTTGGATAAAAAGGTTTAGGAAATAGGGAAAGGAATTCTTCTCTTTGGCTTACATATCAGTTCGTCAAGCTGGATATTTAATATACTCTCGTAGTTCTTTCATTGTCATTTTAGACAATGTGCCCCATCATTGTTGTTTAATTTAGACCTATTTTGAGATGTTGTTTCACTTGAATTTTGCTTTTTGAGATGGAGGCTCCTTCGTCGCAAGTAAAAGGCACACTGTCTTATTTATAGGCTATTGATAAATTTTCTCGGTTGTCTCAATTTTGCTGTTCCACCAGCCGTGCGCTTGGTGAAGAAAATGGTTGTGCTATTTTTCTTGCAAATGGATTACTGCTATCTGGTTTTAATAGGTCCTTCCTTACTCAACCAGGTTATTGAGCAAATCCCATCCAGATTCTGTCCCTGAAATATAAGTTGATGCCATGGTCTCAGGGTGTGTTACCACAAGGACACTCGAATACAGACGAGGGCAAGTTATGAACTCTAAAGAAAAAGTGATAATTCTTCAAGCTCAGAATCCATTCCATCTTCTCAGAATGTGGAACCAATTAATCAATAACATGAATGCTATATTTTGTTATTCTTGGTTTCGACCGATGTTTCCAACTGATATTCATGCCACTTCCCCGCAGATCCAAAGTATTTTGATCTGAGCAATTGACAAGGGGCACACGGCTCATTTGCTTCCCCATGAATTGTGGATATCACTCACCACCTCATTTAACTTCTTCTATGCCACATGTGCATACTGCTCTTCTCCTAATAAATAATTTGTTAATTAATCTTCAAAACTCTCTTTTGCTGGTTTCCTGCTGTTTGTTTGTGTTATTTAGCAGTTCATTCAGGCTTCACCTCATTATCGATAGAGAGCCAGAGGAACAAACCACACCCTACCACTAATTGTCATATTCTTGTGAGTAGAAGCTTTGATTTGATAAGTAAGTCAAAAGGTTCCAATCGATACAAAAGCTGGTACCATATTGCATTGTTGATATGCTTCACAATTAGAGCTCCGAAAAGAAAATTGAGCACAAGAATATGGCAAAATTTTGAGTAAGGGCATAAGTTTGAATTTGAAGCTGAATACCATAGAACGTTGCGGTATAGAGGCCTCAACATCATTTGACTTGACCTCCATGCAGTCGATTCTTCATTGTCAATTTTCTCAATATTTTTGCTACTAAAAACTCTCCTAGGTCTTAGTTTAACCCCACCCTTTGATGTTGTCATTAATATTCTCGGCCATGTTGAAACTTACAATGTCAGTCATCCCAACCTTGTTGGCGCATACATTCCCTTGTCAAGAAAATTGCTAATGCAACCCTAGAAACTTTGCTTGCACAATTTAGATTCATGATTTGTCTTTCCCAAGGTCATATCAAGTCTAAAACTCTTAAAAATTTTAAAATTAAGTTCCTAATCTATATTATAAACACATGCCAAACTCACCATGTCATTAATCTGCCAGATGAATTGACAACCTTAAGGACAAAGGGACAAATTGATAAGAAATTGAATTTTTTGTCTTTTGACATTTTGAACAATCTGTTTGAACTGTGAAAGTTTTGCAATAATAACAATAATTGCACTTCCAAACTAAAATTTTTCATGGAGCAAGTCCACATATACAAAGCTCATCAGTCAAAATGATATTTAATACCTGGGAGGATCAACAAATATATTTTATAAATAAGGACAAACAAGTTAATCGAAAACAAACACTAAGAAAATGCACAGAAAACCAACATCACCCATTCGAATACGAGCACTACCAAACCTGTCTGTTGCAGAATCCCTACCATGAAGAACAAGGGGCGAGCTAAAAGAATGTGCAAGCATCTTTTGGTATGAGGAATAATCCAGCTGATCCACTCCGAGGGGTGATTTAGCTGCAATACTTAAAGCAATATCTAAAGTTGCAGTTCACAACTGCTTGACCCTTCCATTGGCGCCGTTCAAAGAAAGATCTTTGTGGTTCTGGGCCTTCCGACAACTTGGACATGGGATTGCTATCTGTTAGGGTCCTCTAGGAGAATAAGTATCTCATCGTCATCAAGGTTGCCAGCTTCAAGTGCATACTGAAGGGGAGTTTTACCATCTTCGTCCATAGCGTGTGGATCAGCTCCCCTGTGATTCGATAGAGTTGTTAGCTAGTTGGATGAAATTTAATGGCGAATGTTTCCTCTAAAAGCATGAAAAACTAGTCAATAGATATCACATATTTATAGATCTAACACATGCATTTAAAGTATGTCTGTCTCCAAGTTTACAACACCACAAAATAAACATCTTACTATAACTTTCTGTATTTGAAAATATTTCTAAAATTTGATAGTAGAAATCATAAATTCTTCTGCTATTTCTAGTGAGAAAAATTCATATAAAACCAACAAAGGGCCGAGAAATCAGGAAAGTATTTTGCATAGTATCTGAAGAGCTGCAAACTGCCTTGATAGTGGTTCTCAAAGTTCTCCCAAGACTTGTCTCCGAGTTTTTTATGAAGAAAATCATTAATTTCTTGCATCAATACCACCATGTTCATTATTGGTTAATAAGGATAAAGATGACTAACAGTACAGGTAACAGAAACTGCTAACAAATTATTTCCATTGCAAGAATGCATCCGAATAGGAAAGGAAGCAGTATTCTTAAGTGTAGACTTCCAACTGCCATAGGGCAAATATCCTAGAATTTATGGTTTATACAAGTATACAAACAAGAAAAATCATTTCAAAACATAGCAAAGAGCTCCTTGGAGTTGTATGACCTTTAACTGAAATACTCTAATACTTGGACTCTTAATTTGCCCCTTCAGTATCAAGGCAGGCACTGATAGACGAACACTGGAACTTCAAGTTGACACACAAGTGTGATTGGTTGTGTAAAAATTTTTAGGACCAACCTTGTGGTGCACTTAGATCCACACTGGATACCCAGAGCAGAGCTTGAGTAACATAATTGAGGTACTGAACTGCAACAAATGGTAAACTTTCTCTGAGAGAAATCATTTGTTTGGCAACTTAATGCTAATAATATGTTAGAAATAGGTCATGACACACTTTTTTTTATGTTGAACATGTACCTCCAGGCACAAAAATACTAAAAGAGCAATGAAGACAGTGAATAGTTGCAGCTTTCTCATGTTTTGGTGCTAGATCTTAATTTTTTGTACAAACTAATTGCAGTTATTCTATCCTTATCCAGATGGCCATAAATTATCTAAATATGAAGTGCAGGAACAAGCTTAGGCTAAGACAATTTTGTATAAGGGCACCTATTATTTTCAAGATACGATCCGATAGTTTATTTAGCCAGTAACAAAGTAGAAAAAGCAGCAGGTATTTGAAAAATAACTGCAATGAGTCATATTTCAGTTACGATACTGTCATGAATTCAAGTACATGAGTAAGACAAATCACCTTGTCAATAGTAATTTGGCTAATAAATGTCTGCCTCGGAGAATACAATGGTGAAGCGGTGTCCTTCCCTTCACATCAGTGGAATTAACATTAGCACCGTACTGTAGGAGGAGCTCTACCATGCCCATATCTGAAGTTAGGCAAGCAAGATGAAGTAAAGTGAAGCCTTCAAAGCATTCATCCAAATCATATCTGTTGTCACTATTGCCTGCTGAGCTAATAGAAGTCATAGTAGAAGACTTATGCAAGGTATCACTCAATAAGCAGCTAGAACTACGATTTAGCACAGCAGTTGGTTGATCTTGTAGAAGCATAGCTTTTGCAAGAGTCAAAGAAGAATTTGCAGATGCCAAACCATAAACGATATGCACACCAGCATCTGAAGCCACGATATGGTGATAGACTGCTTTCTTGTCATTAGCACAGACACTGTCCCACATCTGTTGTGCAACTGAAATCTGATCTCCTGCTGTTTTTTGAACAAAAAGCTTATCTGCATACTGGTGGTATAAAAGACGTATCAGTATTTTATTGGACCCTTTTCTCTCATTAAAAGTTCTTAAAGTGTGAACTGGAAAATGGAGATTCAAAATTGAAGAAATCGTAAGCACTGAATGAAAAATAGTTGATGATTCTGAATCCAAATACATGCATGCAGAACTAAGAATTTGAGGGTACATAATTGAACAAAGAGATTATATTGCGACCAATCTGGAAGTAAAATGAATATAAAAATGACTTTAGAATATCACATCTTGCCACAGCTAAAAATTAGAATTCCCTAACTTAAGATAAATAAAAAGCATATTCACTTCTCAGATGTGATAGCTTCTAGAGAGAACAAGTTTGTATGGAATCCCTGGAAACTATGTCAGGCTGGCCAAAACACACTTTCCCAGCAATTTCTTGTTTCTGCAAACAATTTTCGGAATTCATTTTGTAAATTTAATGGAAAGTGAACTCTTCCATTTAGAGTAAGTTGAATTTAAAACGTGGTTCAGCAATCAATGCTTTAGTGCAACACCATGTTTAACATTTTCAAGTGCAATGAAAAGCAAAAAATGTGAAAATTTTCAGCTTTTCCCAAATAACAAACAACGGAATGCAATATATAAGTCACGATGTCAAATCAAGTAAATTATCTTAGCGTGCTCTTAAAAACTGTGGGGTTCTGCATGCGCTAGTGAAGTATGTGGACTGTGCAGTAACCTTGGTACTAAACTAGACTAGGAAAGGGCATGAGCAGGAATGTCTGTTTCAAACTGCTAGAATAATGAAAATAAAGGAATTCATAAATCACCTAAGAAACATGACCAACTGATGAAGGTTATCATGGTAAACTATAGCCAAAGCCTTTCTCATATTTCCACTAAATTGGAGTTAACATATTTAGTTGCTTCATGTGATAAATGTTAGCAATTATATCACAAATAAAAAATAAATTGTAGTCCCATTATCATAATGAAAAATTATTGTGTCAAAATGACTAAAAGTAACATTTTCAGTTACCTAACATTTTCTTTACATGTCCAAATAATCCCCAGCACATAAAAGTCCATGAAGGAAAAAGTTTCCAAGTGTCATACATTTTATGGTATGAAAAAAAAGCTAAAACAAAAGGCTTGCTTCCAGTTGATGTATCTGTAAACATGCATCATACCTTTGCCTGAATGAACTTTTCTTTCACTGTAATTGGATCTGAATGTTTAGGCTTGTTCATAGAGGAATGCTCTTGATTTTTGTTAAGCAAGCAAAAACTGAACAAAAACATGTTAATAACAGCCAGAAACAATGTGAAAAAAAAAGAAGAAGAAACTGCAACTGAGGACTGTGTTATCATTTACCTAGATACATCCTCTAAGTTCCCATTACTTGTCAATGGTAAAGATTTCTCCCAGATGGAGTTTGCAAATGTGTTACCCAGTGATTGAAAGAGATTGATAACAGAAGGCTCCCACACTCTGACATCAAGTGTTAGAGATCTCACCTGTAACAATAAAGATAGGTTATCAAAAACACTAATATGTGATCAATCTTTGACCTAAATCTTTCAACGTAAGCCAAGTCTAAACAAGAATGATAATTTATTGCAGACACTTATTTACCTATGAGGCAGAGATTGAGTTTCAGTAGCCACGCCATATCGTTAATATTAAATTAGTTTATCTCTCTTTGATAATGTAATGAAAGAGAATTATATATTTGACAATTAAAGATCACAATCTTTATAATGAGAAGCATGCAACCTCACATAGCAAACTACTAAAATGTTTGATATGTTTGGAGCTTCATGGATGGGGTGGTTGATGAGAGACAGAACCAAAACCAGCCCAAAATAACTAGCCAATTCAGAGGAAGGCACCTTCTCAAATAAACATTCAAAGGGAACAAGTACACTCCCAAGTGGAAATAAGGTTCAAGCAAAGGCAACCTGCATTAATGCTAAATATATGCACACTCAACCCAATCCATAGGTTCAGGCAGTTCTCATACCATGATGAGGGAAGCAAATTCCAAACCAAGAGAAAATGACTAGCAAATTGGGAGGGCAAATAAAGACACTCGTATTATTCCACTGTGGAACTAAGGTTTGAGAGTGGGTGCTCAGTGTTCAAGGTTGAATTCTTATAACTCTTACATTATTTGAAAGTGGTTAGAGGTTGTTAAATTCTGGAGGCTTCTGCAAAGGTGATATGTCATGTTGTAGTCGGTCCATTGGTTTGGTTCTCTGAGTTGTTGAACCAACAATTTCAAAATAACTAAAGCATTGAACATCAGCAGTGACTTAGTGCAAGCAACTGAGCATTTGCTAAAGCTCTAATTATTAATCTTAGAAAAGAATGATGCTTACAATATAACCCTACTTGCAAACAGTGGAAAAGTTCAGCCAGTGGCTCAGTGACATCATGTCAAACTTTTCCCAAGTACATACAATTTGAGCTTTAGTGCTTTTTCAGGGCATACAAATACAAAAGACACCTAAGGATTGCTATATCAGTTGTTTTTCCCATTGCAGCAGAGACCAACTTGTTAAAATAACTGCTTACCTAAGGGCAAACTCTATCTTAACATATAAACAACAGGTGACTATTCAGATGCCCAAGTTGGTAATTTTTTGAATTTACACATCACTCATTGTACCATTTCTGTATATTCAGACAATAAAAAATAAAATAATTATCTTTATTGCATGTGCAATGCATACCACACATTGCTGTCCACTGTCAACCAGCTGGGAAAGGAGGGTCCACCTCTTGGTCATTGCTCAGACCGGTAATGTCCACTGTACTCGGTATATTATGGTATCTTAACCCTATTCTACTCAATCTAAAGGAGAGTCACCAGTAAATGCAGTTTTTCTAGTAAATCATAGGCCAGAAAAAAGGTGTAGGTTTCATCAACATGGGTGTTAGTTATTTATCACTAGGACTGAGACTACCCTAATTACAAATATTCTGTCCATGCTTGATTTGAATATACTCATCTTTTATGGTAGGAAACCTTTGTTCAGGTTTCGACAACTAAGAATCATCCAACAGGAAACAATAATTTAAATTTCATAAACCAATTAAAGTTAGAGTAGAAATTTTAGTGTAAAGTGGATTCCAACATGCTTGAGTTGTCTAACTTTGAACTCTAGACAGAATTTCATATTGCAAAGATGGCATCAACCCAAGGTACCTTCGATATATGCACCCCAAGATTCCGGTGGACTCCTGAGCACTCAATGCAAAGAAGAACTCCAAGGTTCAGGGATGCCCAATCAGGTTCAGCAGCTCCACAATCAGCACACATGTTGTTACCACACACTTTCTGCAGTGCATCAATTGGTTTCTCGTGCTTTGAGTTGAATCTATGTTGCTGCGAGCTTCTGATAGAACGATCATGATGGCTACTAAAACTGCTCTTTTGAATTGAAGAATCTTCATTGACCAACTGGTCAAGATCAGTTGAGCTGCTGAATGAGCTACTTTCACTCGGTGCTCTGTAATGTCCACCACTTGAGGGGCTTGTAAGACGCTGAAATTTTCCATCCAGAAAAAAAAAATCATGGCCCTTGACTCAAAGAGCATGCAAGGATAAAATGCTCCATCACAAACCTGATCAGGTGACTGAGAACTTAGAAGAGAAGCAATGACACCAGTTATTTTTTCAATCCAATCCATCTGATCCATGGCGCTCTCAGCCTGCACGAACCAAAAAAACACAGAATAAAGTGAATGAACAGTGCATGATCTTAACATTAATGTAGGTGGCTAAAAAATTGAGTTCAGAAACAACAGATAAGTTCATTTGGAACAAGCAAAAATAATATGTTCCCCTTGCTATAAGCATGTACTATGAATATAAATCAACGAGGAGTTGAAGCTTATTAGATGCCTAAGATTCTACCTGCAAGGTGTAATTCTTTGTTGGAGAGATGATCCTGAAACAGAAGCGAAGGTCTGACTGCTCCGCATCAACTTTTATTGTTGAAGTTAGCAGGTTGACAGTATGGCGTGCAACAGACTTTTCATCATGCACTCCACCATGATGATGAGAAGAAAACCAACGACTCAGTAATCCAGAACCATGAGCCGATGAGTTCTGACCTCTCAAGGTACAATGGTTACTTCCCTACAGCACGAAGCACATAAAATGGGCAAGATAAAATTAGATAACAAAATCAAGTTAGGCACAGAGGTGATAGTATGACTACATTTTTTAGTAATTATATACAACAGAGATGGACATACAGTAGATCTGTTCCATTGCTTGCGATAATAGTATAACATGCCTCGACTATCAAGGACAAAAAACCTTCTCTTCCAGTCACCTCGTATGTTTGATGAACGCTTCGAGAGATAACCTTGTCTAATGGTCTGAACCTGAGAACAGGAGGGGAAGTTTCAGTGCTAAAATTTCTCTGTAAAACCTAACTGAGCAGATTGTCCAGCTCACAAATCAAGCATGTCACCTTCCCATTTGCAGCTGATTGCATCACTGCTTCTATCATTTTATGGGAACTCCTTCCAATGGCTTGTATACCATCTCCATTAGGAGAATCATGTGACTCATTTGACAACCATCTACTTTCACGGTCAATCTGTCTTTTGAACTCCTGCATCCTTTCAGTAAGTGCAGCTTGTTCATAGTTGGATCTTTCCCTTGATTGCTGTGCATAAGCCAATACCTTGAACAACCATAGCAGGAAATATGATCTTAGACTCCAGCAGCCTCGAAGGATATGAAGGATACTAGAAGTGCAAATTACATATTTACCATGCAATAGAACGTAAGGTAATAATTGGTAGCTAATACACAGGAATGCAAACCCATAAACGTGAACTACAAAATGCGAGAAGATTCATTTGTAAGTAACAATGAGAACACGCACTTTCGTGGTCAATGACATGAACTATTGTTTATTCGGAAACATGTTATGACTGCACTTGGTAAAGCATCAAAAGATTTTTCTTCACGGGCATCATTATTTAAACCTAGGAGTGTTGAATACTTCCAAAGATTCCCTTAATTGTAAGGATTATGATTGATTTAAATTAGCTTGATTATAGGGATTAAGATGGATTGTAATTAATGATTGATAGGCATACTATGATTATAGGATCCTCTTTCCCTCCTGTATATAAATACCTACATGTAAGCATATTAAGTGATTGGAAAATATATTATCTCTTTCTCTTTTAGATGTTATACCAAGTTCTCCTTCTCTAACCTTTTTTTTTCTCCGTCACTACTATTGTTGCACCTCTTGCTACTACCAATGCTCCTTGCTGTCGATTTCGGCGCCGACGTCCTTTGACGTCCCTTGCTGTCGATTTCGGCGTCAACGTACCTTATTGCTGATTTTGGCGCTGATGTCCTACTGCGGCTACCGCTGCCAGCGCTGTTCTAATCTGCTACTACTCGGGTTTTGCCTCTAATTTCCTCCTATGATGAAGTCTTCATATTTTAAACTCAATTTGGCTACCACTATTAAGTTGAATGGACCAACTATCACTATGGTCACGTTCGTTTGAATTATTCCTAGGATCTCACAAGAAGAAGGAACATATTCTGTTTAGCCCTCCTAACCTTAAAGATCTGAAATATTTGGGTTTTAGATGATTGTTCTGTTATGGCTTGGCTTCTCAACGGCATGGAGGAGTCCGTGAGCACTAATGTTATGTTTGTGGAAACTGGCAAAG
>JBBPFP010000039.1:1451789-1467538 GCA_037974795.1 Kaempferia galanga | reverse complement strand
AGGGACCTTATATGTACTCGACGAAAATAAAACACAAACAAATATATACAAAATGTATAATTTATAAAATACTAAAACATCAACATCTACTTCAACTTTACGAGAATAGAGTTTAAGCAACTCCTCAATTCTTGATCTATTAGGTTCTTTTTTTAGGAGAAGTGAGCAAGAAAAAGGTCACACAAAGTATTAGTTGAGTTCATAGGAATAGATGGACCTCTATCTGAAATACCAAACAACTTAGCTACATCTCTTCTAGTGAAAGCTATTGGGACCCCTGAAAATATATGTTGATTAGTTTTCTATTATGCACTTCTAACTTTGAAACCAGAAATTGTACATGAAAATATAAAGCTTTTAGATGTTGAATCCCAACTTTGGAATATATTCATGAGTAGACTATGAATTTGCTTAATATCTTGTATGCCTAAAAAAATAATAAAAGGGGAATGTTTAATGATCGTTTTGTGTCAATTATGTAAATGAATAGAACCATGATCTTGTCCTTCCATTGTTGGTTGGCCAAAAAAATCATTAAAGTGACCTAAAACACTGGTCCATTGGAGTTTATAATCAACATCGATTGATGACTAGAATCTCATGGCAAAATAACATTTATTAACATAAATAAACAAATGTATATATGTGAAAATAATATATCTATGTTTAAGAAAAACTATCACATGTTGTCTTGGTTTTTACAAACCAACCCAATGTTGTAGCTAGTATTCAAAAATCAACACAACGTTGTAGCTGGTTTGCAATAACCAGCTACTATGTGACCATTTGAATAAACCAGCATATAGGAACTAGATTTTTTTACAAAACAGCAATACTCTGGTACTAGTCTTTTAAAAACACGATCTTCGTACCCATATTTTAAAATCATCACCATCATGTTCTCTTGAAATCAACCACTTAAATGTATCTTGCAGTGGTTTTTAAACAACTGATTCTTAGAAACAACGATGAGTACAAGAAAAGCACATAACATACCTTTGCAACTCCTATGGAATGCGCCATTAAGAAATAAATGCAGAAATAGGAGAGGGAGATGAGCAATACAGATTGGACGAAAACCCTAACTCTAAACACGCGAGCTGATCGCCAAGGAGGCACCCCAGGGTCTAGGGTTTGACACGGGAGAAGAGAGGAGTGGGATGAGAGGAGAAGAGGGTTTAGGGTTTTGATTTTAAAAGCAACAACGTAAGGGAACTGTAAAGGGAAGCAAAGAGAGAGAGAGAGACAGAGTGTGTGTGAAATTATGCCGTGTGTTTGAAGAGAAGAAGAAAATGTTGGATTTTGTCTGCGTCAGTGCTCAACGTTGACTATTGCCCACAATAGCCCATAGAAGGATGTGCAAGGTAAAATTTATATATATATATATATACACTAGTAAGAATAGCCTGTACACCTGCTCAGTACACACCCATGGACGACCCTCATCGGTCCAGACACCTGGAAGTACTTCTGGGTGCCCCCATTTATTTTTGAGGGTCCAGGCGCTTTCGAGCACCTAGACTTGTGAAAGTTATTGTATTTTGAAATTAATATTATAGTAGTGTTATTGGTTAAAATGCAACACTATATTAGATAGTAGTGTTGTTCATTAAAATCCAATACCATAATAGTATTATTTGCAACATCACATGATTGATGGGAAAACAAGGTTGTACCTGTGTTCGTCGAGATTTGAAACGAATAATAAAAAGTAGCTCTTTTGTCGAGGTAAATAATTATAAAGTTCCATTTGTAAATAACAAATACACTAAACAATAATCGTCTAGCTATTTTAAAGGTAAAAATATTTATCAAATTTGTATAATCTAATTGTCGTACTATTTCTTTCTCAACCTAAAACATTGCTAGCTCATTTAGTTGTAATGGTGAGATCAATGCGGTGGCTACAGGCAGTGACAAGATGGCAGGGGGCGACTACTGTGCGATTAGGTCGCAGTTTGCATGAGTGTCACCATGCCACGTGATTAGGTCACACGAGCGGATGTCGACCGCCAACCCGCATGGTGTACGACAGCCACCGTGAAAATCTACGTGATTAGGTCGCACAAACAATCATCATTGTGCAATTAGGACGTAATTGGAGTCATGCGTTGCATGATGAAAATGGTCAGAGAAGAAGATTAGGATTATCTCTTGTTCGATGGATCCGTGTTTTAGTAGAAAGAACATCAGTAAAGAAATTACATGCAAAGAAGAATCATCTATCAGTGCGTGCCTAGGAGCAATGAGAATAGGATTTATGGCCATTTAAGATTTGTTCCTTTCATTTTTTTTTATAATTTTTTTTTAAAAAAATGAGTCCTTCCCTAGGCTAGGTTCTAAGGTGGTTACCTCACTGATCTCATAGAAGGTACGGCCCTAGGGAAGTAACAACTGGCTAATGAAACATTTAGATACTCACTTTTCAAAAATTATTTGAATTATTCTTTTTAAATTGTAGTTAGATGACTCACTTATTAAAAGAGATATTTAAACAACAAAAGGAACATTGAACCCATTTTCTTATCGCACACCGTAAACCTACCTTAAAGATCCTTATCGTGGAATATAACAGTAGAAGATTCAATGCTCAAGGCTTCTCATGCCGATCCTAATGTCTCACGGCCTTACTATAATGATGTTGGTAGTTACAAGTCATAGTTAGCCATGAATGGAATTGATAAGGTTCAATTGAAATCTGAATGAAGTTAAATTGAATAGAAGCAATCCATATATGATCAACCACCAGAATATTCATCTCATTAAATCAAAACCCAGCATATGTATTGTTGTGTCTCACGTTGGACTTTGATTGTACCATAATAATCTTCTCTAGGATCATTATTACTCTCGTGATTTGAGTCTTTCCGTGAGTATTCGATCACTTTTAATCTACTTCAGGCTTCTCCATGAGTATCCAGCTACCCAGCCTGCTCCGGGCCTCCCCTCATCTTCATTCAAGGTTGTCCCACGTAACATCTAATCTGGACCATGACTCTGATACCATTTATTATGCCCAAAAGGAATCTATATACGTTCAAATGGCATGATATTGTCTACTTTGAACCTAAGCCTATATGATTTTGCTCTTGGACTCTACCCAAAAGGTCTTATGCTAATAGAAATATCTTATTCCCTTTTAAACCTATGATATTTTTCATCTCTTTCCAATGAGAAACTTTAATTATACCCCAACATGTACACTTTAAAACCGATCTCCAAAATATACATTCTTATTGAGATTCAAGCTTTAATCGTCTTATTTATTTTTCTAAATATTTTACCTGCACCACATTTGAAAGTACTTATTTAAATTCTCGCTTGGTATTATAATTAGGGGCATAAGGAAACCTTAATATAAAACTCATATACAACCATTATTAAGTTTTATTAGGGGTCATTCTCACTTGCTATTATAATTAGGGGCATAAGGTAACCGTAATACAAAACTCATATACAACCATTATTAAGTTTTATTAAGGGTCATTTTAAAGCTTCTATGGCAATATCTTCGTGCTTTTAATATTTCATATTTAGACCGCATTTAGAAAAGCTTTTACTTATTTAAAAATAAATAATGATTTTTAAATTCGTGAAGTATGGAATGTTTAAAAATAGAAGTCAAAAGTTAATTCAAACTAAAGTTTGAATATTTGATAAATAATTACTTACAAATTTAATTTTTAAGTTAAATGACAATAACATCCTTAATAAATATTTTGAATATTATATCAAAATTAATTTTTTTATAACATAAATGTTTAAAAAATATATAAAATTAATAAATATAAAAATATAAAAAATGACAAAATTTATAGAAATACACAAAAATATGTATAAAAAATCTAGAAATATAAATTATATAAAATATTATTTGAAAGTGCGGTGGTAATTATGTAAAATGTTAAATTTATTAACGACATAAATATCAAGTTTTAATTTTAGATCATAAAAAAAAACAGAATTAAGAAAAAGTATCAAATTCTTACTTCTAGTTTTTGAATAAAAGTTATAAAAGCTGAAATAAAATTTAACATTACAAACACTCAAAAGTACTTTTATGTAACTAGAATATAAAAAGTACTTATCAGAAGCTCTACCAAATACTACAAGTAATACTTTTAGATGAGGTTTCTCCATCTTTAGCTTATCTTTACTTGTATTAGGGTTTATCTTTGTGTTAGATCATGGAATAGGACTCAGGAATCATATAAAATATTTATATTAGTATTTTTTTTATTATTCTATTATGCTCACTCTAACTTGAACAAATATAAGTTATTTGGCATGCACCATAGAAAACTGCTAATAAGTTATATGGCATGCACAAGAACATGAAAGATAAAAGAATTTTTTATTTACAAATCAAGGTGTTATTCCCCTCAACATATTTAAATAAATTTTATTGCTTAGTTGACTGAGATTTTAAATCGACTCAATTCGATTTAATCATCTAAGAATATTTTTGAGTTAATTAAAATCATAAACTATTAAAATATGTCTATAATGTTATCTAATTGAGCTGACTAACAAATATTGAGGGGGCGCTTGGTATATATTTGATAATGGGAATAGTAATGAGTTTAATTGAGGGGAGAATATGTTTAGTGATAACCTAGGGGGTTGAGTTATGAAATTAGGGGTATCAAACTCATATCTTAGTCTTGATTTCTATCTACCAAGCATCGAGAATGGGAATGAAACAGATTTTATTTCCATTCCAACCTCCTAAACCCCTCTACCAAACACCCCTGAATCTAGTGGACAGATATCAAGTTGATTGAAGATAGCAGTTGATAAGCAAATCTTCAGTGATCTATGTTTCCATTGCCCAAAAAGAATTTGAGTTGACAATAAGACAAAAGGGACCTTGTACAACAATGATAAAACTATTATTCTATAACAATTCCACAACTCTAAATTTATTTGTATTCTCTTTCTTTATAGCCCTTTGTAAAAAAAATTTGTTCAAGCCCTTGCGAGTTTTCTTTAGGTTTTATTGGTTGTATTTTTATTGTAAAAGAAAAGCTTATTGTATTAGATTTCTTTGCCTTTGATAAAGAGAAAAGATAATAAGATTTTTAAGGAGTGACTCATTTTACTAATTAATAGACTATTGAGTAAGACTAAAGGTTCCAAACCACATTAACAGATTTTACATTACCATTGATTTAGTTTTAGAGCTATTCAAGACGCTCCTCTAGACACTACTTTTAATTATATATCTAAGAGACCTAAGACATTAATTTCCTATGATTCAATTTTAGAGTGTTCCAAAGTCATTGTAAATTGCCGTGACCATTTTCGAAGGCTACCTTGACTAAATCCAAAAGTGTGCATTGGAACACTAATAGTTGTAACCTACGGTACTGTACCAACGACCCTATTGTACCAAGCCTCGGATAACTAGATGAACTCGTGGTTCCACAGATAGTTGAATAGATAGTGACAAATCCTATAACAAATAATCCAATTACACATGGTTCCACTATACCAAACTCGCCTTTCGGTTCCAACAACACCTTATCATCGTCAACCCAACCAACATCACTACATTTCTCTAGATGGCTTTGGTTAGCAAGTGCTGGGAAACAAAAACCTCAGTAAAGTTTCAAGGTTTGGCAAACCCGAAAGCAAATAGCTCACAAAGCTCATAGCATCACTATCAACTTTCTTCTTTTTCCTCCTCCCTATGGCACACATGGACCTCAACTTTGTCTTAAAGCAAATAGGGTTGTCCACTGAGTGAAGCCACTATCCTCTTTAATCACAGAAGATCCGCTAGAAAGGAAAAAAAAAAAGAGAAATCTGTTGGTTGTTAGAAACAAGTGAGACATCCCAAACTTGGGCAACTGAGACATAATGCAAGAGCAGTTGAAAAGAGAGTGAATTTCCATATCACATTCTTAGAATGTGTTCCCTTGTCACTGTCAATGTCCTCTTTATCATAAGAAAGCAAGACAGTGACATATGCTTTTGGAGTTCTTACATTATTGGTTAAAGCAGATTGACAAATGGATACCAGAAGAACCACAGTGGGAAAAGAAATACACAAGCACCTTGGAAAAGAAGAACAATAAAATGTGTATACTAAATAAACAGATATGTTTATCAAATAAACAGATAAACGATCAATCAAACAGCATGTCCAAATATTTCCTGTCTCAGCTCTGATTCGAGTGTAAGACTTGTTATATTTGATACCTTTAATGTTTCAGGTCTACAGAAACCCTACCCTGAGCTTGTATAAGCTCCTTTCTTTAGTGTATACAAGTCTAGAACAACCATTTTTTTCAAAAAAAACAAAACAAAAAACTGACGTGGTACTATTGTTGGATTATTTAAGAGACTGGTTCACAGATTTTCTATTGGATTATTACAAAGGATTATATAGAAGGCATTAAAAACCTGTCGATTCAAATATGAAATGATGTAGAACTTCCCTAGTATGACCCTTTATCCTAAAAGGAAGGAGTAAGATGATAAACCTAGGAAGCTGGATCAAGCTTAATCTTCTCCCCCTCGAGCCTCAAGAGAAAAAGAATAATGAAAAGCTTGAACAGCCACACTGTGAAACAAGGGTTATTAATGAAAAGACTTAGTAGTCAAATTATATCACGTCTCAACAAATAACCAAAAAAGTAGAAGCACAATAAAGAAATATACGACAAGATTCAAATTATAAATCACTCTCAAGTCCCAAGTCCTTTTTACCTGCAGTATAGAGGCTGTGACTTCGAACTAGATTTTGACACATTTGAAGCCAGCCCTTTGACTGTCAAGGCAAACCAAAGTGTTCTGTATTAGCTAATACTCATCTATTTCCAGTGCAAAACTGCAAGCTCTCAAGTTAAATTAAAGAATGTGGTTCCTGTCCTTCTTGCTTTGGACCACTAGGATCATGTGAGAACCTGAAAACAGATTCATGCTAGTAGAGTAAGGAAAGATTTTGAATCAGGTCTGAGGAGACCCAGTATGAAGCGTCTGGAGCCTCTGGGCTAACGTCTGCTTAGACATGAACGCCAACTCCTTTGAGCGAGAGTACAGGACCATGATAGAAGTTTTTGCTTATCAGATTAGGATCAAGAAATATAACTATGGCAGTTATATCATCATGGAAACGCCTCCTAACTCCACGATCAATCTTTGTCAGGTCAGCGTACCTCATTTGTCTTTTCTTTGCAGCCTCTTTCAGTGCAGCTTTCACAAGTTTTCTTGCAATACCCTGAAAAATAATAGTGAGAAATATGTATCAGATAAGGGAACCCTAAAAATAAATTTAGCAAAGAGAAGTTCCACGGATCTTGATTCTACTGATAACATGGTGCAACTATCTACTATGTCAGATTCATGAACAGCCAACAAATAAGAAGTATACTAAAACAGATTGTGCATGAATATACAACATGAAGCAAGCAAAACATCCAGTTAGACCTATATTTCGGAAATACCTTAGGGACACTAGATTTTTCATTGATATCATGTATGCTTTGTTTTAAGGGTGTAAAGAGAGTGAAAAATGACTGTTTTGGCAATGTATTTTTCCTAAGAAAACTAGACAACTATGAGCTTTGTATGTTTAACTTCTGGAATATAATCAACCATATAGTTGTATACAAGGTTTAAAATCTTGAGCTGGCAGCTAGAGTTTTCTTCTCTAACCAGAACTATATAATTTCAGTAGTGTATTGTGCCATTCTAATATGGTTTTTATACTTATTTAATTAATGATAATATGATTAACTTTATTAGAATAAGTTATAATCTTTAATCGCCTATTTTATTATAATTAGATATTTATTTAATAGCTAATTAAATTACTAATGCATGTTTACTCTTCTATTTATATTTGATTAATTTAATCTTAGTGCTCAAAGTTAAAATTACTTATAACCAATTAAAATTTAAATTTTAGCTATAGTCAATTGTAAATTTTGTATGTTTTTTCAATAATAATTTACACTTAAAATCTACTCAATTTTCATCGCTAGAATGATTGAATCAGTAATAAGAAAATGAGACATTTCTCCTTCCTCTATAAACCAATGGGTGTTTTATGATCTCTCCTAACATCACATAAGATAAAATACAAAAAAGAATTTTTGAGAATGTTAGATACCAAATTTAATCCTATTAAAATTTTTACATTTTAAATTATTTAAAATTTTCATGTGGGTTGTGCTTATTTTGGTTAGTTTAGGTCTGAATTGCATTTATATATACAAAAGTCTAGTTAGTCATTAGTTGTGTTTAATTAGGTTAATGGAATTTTTGAGGAGTTAGGAATTTAATCTCTCCACGTACTTTCCTCATCTCCCTCAATTCCTCTACCATTTCTGCCTCACCACTAACCACCTCTTTCCATCAGTAGCTTGTGGTGCTACATTCTTCAACGATCTATCAATCCGCTTCTCCCCTCTCCTCTCACAACTCTTTGCTCTCCCTTAGTCTCTCTTCTTCTTGTCTTTCTATTTCCATTGTGCACAACCATTGCCACTCGAGAAAGTGAGAGAGCCACTATCATCTCACGTGTTGTTCGTTGAGTAAAATGGAAAATTTTGTCCATGCCAATCGTCATGGCTCAACACTTCAATTCCTAGTCATATATGTATAATACAAGGTGTTCTAAATTCATAAAGCATATTTCATAGTTCCAAGAAAAAGAAACTGTAGAAGAAGTCAACAACATCTTACACTACGTGGTGAATTGTGAATCATATCCACGACCTCTTGATTTCTCAAATGCTCCCATAGACCATCTGACGCAAAAATCAAAAATTGATCTTCAGGAGAGAGTTTATGTGTTACTATTGATGGTTCATGACTAAGGATCGGCTTGTGGAAGGGATCAGGAAGTCGGAATTTGGATATCAATGGCTCACGGTTGAACTGTGTATCTTTTAGATATGCATCTCCGATGGATTTAGAAACCTGTAAAAATATATCAAAGAAAGGATGTACCATTAGGAATATTTCAAACCAATGTTTACAAACCTAGATATTATTGTAACAGAATACTCATTCAAAAGAAAAATGAAATTGTAATAATCTTGTGCTAAAGAGCATCTTTATGATCAAGTGCAAAGATGAGTTTCAATGTAAAAAAATGAGAATTCTTAAATAAACTATCAATTACTGCAAACTTAAGAAAAACAGCATACTAAAGCCTGAAAGATACTATACTTACTACTTAATTCTCAAGTTCAGAGTGAGGTCACAAGCCTTAATATATCTAGGTTGCTTCATTGTGCGTGCACACACACTAGAGAACAAAGCATCAAATGCTTACCTAAATTATCAAATTTCAATGTGGTGCAAAAGCAATGCTTGGTCTATGCTATTATGCAGATGCCCCAACTCTAAGAACTAGGACAAAGTATCATAGCATGCTACAATTCACTAGATATCTATATTGCATTGAATGTGTGCACACACTAGATGGAACTAGGACAAAGTATCTAATGCATACACAAAGCAACAAAGCTCAATCTGATGCAGAAGCAAAGCATACTTTAGACAATTAGACTATAGTATATGTTCCCGTGCTAAGAGCTAGAGCAACTATCATATGCTTACACCTCTACTCATTCTTGAAATGATAGAATTTCAATCTGGTGCAGAGACAATGTTTTATGTGATGCAAAAGGTGATTATGCTCACCCTAGGCGCCCCTCCACTGCCCGCCCCAAGGTCTTGTGGAAGGGAGGTAAATCTTGGTACCAAGAGGCCTCCTAGATGGGAGGAACTAATTCCCTAAGGGAATGAACCCCAGGGAATTCAAACTTTGCTTCTGTGATGCAATTCTACCACTCATGTACCAACTCGGCTACACTCATGGGGGGAGAGAGAATGTTTTATTCTATTATATACGCGTCCCTACACTAAGGACAAGGACAAAGTATCAAATACTTAACCCGAACTCAATTCTTGAAATGAAAATTAAAATTTCAATCAGGTGAAAAAACATCAACATGATTCTTGAAAAAACAAATGTAAAAGAATATACAAAACTTAGTGCTCAAACAAAAAAACAAAAAAAAAAAAAAGTCAAATAAGCTAATACATCATTCATCCTATGGCAAATGATATTGAATCAGCTTATCTTTATATATTTTTTTAAACAATCATAGGATTAAACTTCACCTTTGACAATATAACAACAATGAACTTCTCATTTCATAATACAAATGTTGTGTTGTAAAATATATTAACAAGGTATATCGTAAAAATATATAAGTAAATTGAATATCTTAATCAAAATTCTCTCTTTATCAAAATTCTGTCTGAAACAGAAGCTCATCAGACAATTAGTTGCACTGAATTATTCAACTAACTAATGCTAATCATAACATATTGGTTTGAACAGGAACCTTATGTTTATTATCTGACACAGGTTCATCTGATTATTCAACCACAAAGCTACCCGTTGCATTCTTGACTTCAAAACACAAAAGAAAGCCTTCAGAGCAACAAATACTCATCAGGAAAAGAAAACATTTGTATGAAGTCTTAAGGTTAGCAAATATTTAGGGGTAATCAGATGATTCATATAAAAAAAATTCAAATATATTATTACAAAAACTTTCATTTTTATCCACAAAGAAAAAGGAAGAATACGATGGTTTGTGCTAATGCATAATATTTTTCTTGGAGCATTTAAAGAAAGGACAAAGATCATAATATAAGCATACAAAAACATTAAACAAGCACACAAAAGGTTGATTTTGTGATAGGCTGTTTTATTTGAAAGCATCATGGCTGCTCTTTTGAGGTCTTAAAATAACACAATATTTGGTTTCATATTTCCCTTAAGCAGAAAATTTCTGCGGAATATTTGGGTTAAAAATTTGTGTATAATCCAAATGTAATTAAGAATACATAGAATATGAAATAGTAACACTTCTATTTTAAAAAAACATTAATATTCTAATACTATTGAGAAATATATTAAGAACGATTTTATTATCATTTACCTTCTATTTAAATTTATATTGACGAATATGAGATTATTTGTATATTATATTACTAATAAGCTGTTCTACTGCAACAAATAATAAAACATTCTTCTTAAAATTTTAGATCATTTCAATAATCTCACAATAGAATAATTTTATCAAATGATTCGCTGCATTTTTAAAATTTCCTAATAATTGTAATTTCATTGATCTAATACCTGAACTCCTTGAATATCCTATCTTGATACTGATGCTGTCTTTGAATTTGACAACCATGCTTATTATTATTATTATTTATATGAAGGTATGAAGAATCCCTGTGTTGTTGTGCAATATATTGTCATATGATGTGTATGTATTTCAAGCCAAGTGCCACAAATTGCCTTATTAGTTATTACACAAAATGGATAGTGATAATTTGTGCAAAAGTTTCAAGGCATTACTATGAATGAATAGCTCGAACTCAGATATAATTTCAAAGTTGTTCAAAGAAGAATTACCTGTATAATGCCTTTCACACGCCAAACATTATGCTTCAAAACAACAATCTGTGGGTCATCGGGATGCAATGAATGCAATTCCTCCCTCACAGCTTCAATGCTCGCATTGTGTTCTGCAGACATTTGTACTGCTGTAACCTCTCTAATACCTCTCTCAATTCTTCCTAGTACTGCACGCGAATCTCCAACATTTGCTACATAGAGCATCCCGCTAGATACGATACCAACCAAACAACACGAACCAACTGAGGCAATCTGTGGTTTATTGAGCCACTGCTTTCTTACAGTAGAGATGAAACCCTCTTCCGTGGCTGAGAATGCCTTCCTTATAACATCTACTGAAATTCCTCCATGTTCTGATGCAAACCCTAGACATAATGACAGAACGTTACTACAGTGAAGAAAAACAGGCAAATGTATCTTCAGACTAAGATATTAAACAGCAAAGAGTTTCAATTTCGCGGATAATGACTTGAAATTTCCATAGAATGATGAGCCTGCAATTATCTGATAGAAGATTTGTGAATCAATGGCAACATAAAACTTTGAGATGCAACATTACATAGACAGGTAAACAAATCAATTCAGAAGATTTCTACAAATGATTGGATAAGATTTCACAAATTTAGCAAAGAAACGTATGAAACATTAGGAACATGCTCAAATCTTCAAGTAATGGCGCAATATGAACAACAATTCGGAAGAAGAAATTACCAACTAACTCTAATCAGTGGACGGCAAGCGTATGAGAAAGGACAGCGCATGTCGCTCCCTCCAGCTATACATACAGAAGACAATAGGAAAAAAAGAGACATACTTTTGAGGTTAGCAAATAAACGCTCCGTTATGTACCGCGACGTCTCCGGCCCGCCGTGCCCGTCGTAGACCCCGACGAACGTGCCAGGCGGGTCCTCCCTCCAGCTCAAGGGGCCCGACTCGATCTGGCTTCCATCCTCCAACAGAGCATTCGCCTGCACCACCGCCATAGAGAACTCCCCGACCGCATGGCTGCCGAGATTCTTGTACCAGAGGAGGCGATCGTCGCGGCCGACTGATCCACCATCCCGAACCTCTACCGCCGGCTTCCAGCAACGACTCACGAGCCTCATCAGAGCGGCCATAACCACTACTCACACTCCGTCACGTCCACCGCCGCCACCAGGGCGACGACGACAGGTCAGCGACGCCAAGATTGGGATCGATCTCGAACGATTGCTGTGCCTCCGATCTTGACAGGGAGACCGAGACTGAGATAGCTTCGTCGAATGTGGGGCGCAATGGGAGGGGGGAAGGGAGCGGAGGAGGGACGACGCTTTCGCGAGCGCGCGATGGGGTCGGCGGTGGGGTTTCCTCCGCTCTCGCAAGGACCGACGTGGGGACGAGGAAGGCCTATTACTTTTTTTACTAAATTAATCGTTGGACCCGACGGAAAACAGAATTTGTCGATTTCGACGCCTGAAATCGGAAACGTTAATCGGAAACGTTACGAGGGTATTTTTGGTATTACGAGGTCAAGAAAAAGTTTGACCGACCCGAGCCGCCTGTCTTTTCTTGAAGGTCAAGTTTTGGTATTTCTTTCTGGGTTTCGGGTTTCGCCAGAAGAATTCGAATATATTTATTTTATTTAAAATTTAAATTTTGATTCTGGACACACTAATGATGCAAACGTACCATCTTGGAGTAAAAATTTAAAATATATTCTTCAAATTCGATAGTTTTTGAGTGACATGAAAGTTGATCGGTTGGATGGATCTCCATGAGTACTTTTCAATTTTATCTTCAGAATTAATCGGTTCAAAAAGCTGGATATCTAGATTGCCATTCCTCTCAAAGGCACGCTGGATATCGAGATTGCCATTCCTCTCAAAGGCACGGTGCAATATTAAAAGATAGAGCAGCCTCTATGCAACGAGAGTTTGAATCTCTAACAAAGCCTATCATATGCACGTGATATTTGAATCACTGATAATATTAGAACATCTATCAATACTTATTTACGCTTACTAAATTTATCTTAATGACAATAGAAAATTTCCGTAAAATAGGACTAGTCAGATTAATTTGTCCAAAAATTGGCATTCCTGCCTTTCAGCTTTCCACCGTACTCGTATTTACAGAATAATCACAAGCACTTGAGTTTACGATATACACTGTTAAATTAGCATCATCCTAAAGTGAGTCAAAAGAAAACAGGATAAGCCGAGAGACCTATCCATTACACTTCCTTTCGCGTATGTATAACAAACAAACGAATCACTTTACTAACCAAACTTCTTTTTCGAATGTGAGAGACCGATCTGGCATCGAATATAACACAAAACTGACACCACGGGAGTTACAAATAGAAGGAATTACAGGATAGCATGGGCCATGGCTGCTTGGCTTCTGCTCAGTATCCTCCTACCTTCTTCTCGCTTGCTTTTCTTGTTCGAGGAGGCGTGCCGGGCGCAGACAGACGAGATGCATTCTGGTTCAGTTGGCTTTCAGGATTGTAAGTTTGTGAAGCAAGGTATGTGAGGGCTGTCACAACATCAGCTATGAGGGGCCGCATTGCAGGTTGTTCCTGTACACACATTGCAGCAACAGCAAGTGCCTGATATAAAGCCCTTGGAGGATACTGACCTTGAAGCAATGGATCGACTACCTGTGCGAATTTTCTCCTGTCTTTGAACAATGGTCTTGCCTGCAATATGAATACGAGGTTTTAGAGGGGAAGTGTTAGTGCTCGTAAAACCCAAACCGTATGAAGTTTAGACAACCGAAATAAGAATTTGAATAGGAAAAACAAGAACAAGAAAAGATCTAGTTTCATCGTAAAACATAGCATAACAAAGTGAAACGTAATAAAAGACAAAAAACCTGATTGAAGAGTCATATCTATGTCTTTAGCGTCGTCGGCTTGATTCCTGTGAAAGAAAATGACGGCGCCAAAAAGCTTCTTGTTAATGGGAAACAAAAAAACTAGGTCAAGATTCTTTTCCTAAACCCTTGAAGATCTCTTCTTTACATAGAAATTCAATCCGTTATCAACCCATAGATAATGACGGATTGGCTAAAGGGTTCTACACATTGAACCCACATCCTAATAACCCCAACCCAATAAACATAAGTTAGATCACTTTAAAGGGTTGGATTGTATTCACATGTTCAACTTAAATATAAGCTCATCTAATAGAGATAATAAAATCCAACAATCTCCCATTTGGACTACATGTGAGTTGTATATGAAATACAAATAAAACTTTAGTTAATATCATACTTTATGAGTACAAGATACCCCTGTAAACAATCTGATCCATTAACTTCATTGGTATAGAATTAAAGAGGCCATAACTACTGTATATGATCGTAACAAGCCCTAACAGTAATCACAGTACCATGTCATTAATAACATAGATCAAGATGTGAATGTGTAGAGCTGAAATTACACGAAATGTGATCAATATACGTCAATTTCCAACTGGTCCTAAGTGACCCAAAAGGATTTGATCATATTTACAAATACCTTATGCTAAATTAAAATAGCAAATGATGATCTAACTTTATGATTCCAAAATGAATCTGTATCATATTTACAAACACCAAATGCTAACACAGTAGCAATAAATCATAATATCATATTTAGAGTGTCAAACAAACATATAAATTCCCCTTAATGTTTTGAACTTCAAGTACATATAATCATCAAAACAAAATGTTTGTCTTTATTATCAAATATAAAGCAATAAAATAAATATAGACTAGATGAGTTCATCTTCCATAAGAAAGACTCTCATATCCACAACATGCGCATAAAACACTTTAAGCACCAAGCCTTTTGATGAGTGGATCGGCCAATATGGAATCTGTGCTGATGTGCTCTGCCATGATCTGACAATTCTAAACTCTTTCTTTAACTACTAGAAACTTATTGTTGATGTACTTAGATTTTGACGAACTGTGATTGCTCTTGGCATAAAGTTCTGCGACTTTATTATCACAGTTGATCCTCAGTGGTCTATCAATGCCATCAACGATCTGCAATGTTGTGATGAAGTTTTGTAGTCAAGTCCCGTGATTAGATGCTTCATAGCATGCTACCAACTCTGCCTCCATAGTAAAGGTGGCTACTAGCATCTGCTTGACACTCTTCTAAGATATAGCTTCTCTAGCAAATATGAAAATATAGTCAAAAGTAAACCTCCTACTATCCAAGCATTTAGCAAAATCGAAGTCTGAATAACCAATCACCTCTACGTGATCTAACGATACGTGAGCATGTCATTTAGTTCTTTGTAAATACCGCAAGACCACC
>JBBPFP010000039.1:1399877-1411592 GCA_037974795.1 Kaempferia galanga | reverse complement strand
CCCTGCTGCGCAAAGGTGGAGCCGAAGATATTTTCATCGAACCTTGATCCGACCCTGGTGCTCCCACCAAACAGGCTAGAAAATTCGTGGTATTCAGCAAAAATATCGTCGACGTTCCTGGGATTGAACCTAAACGAGGTTGGCCCATCCCGCCGTAGGAGAAAGGGGTGGCGCCTCCTGAACAGTGGGATCTGGCTCTTGAGAAAAGGGTAACATAAAATTGTGAACAACGCAAAGAATACAAATAGAGTGCAAAAGATAACACAAAAAAATGTAGTCGTAAAGAAGATGTAGCCGAAAAAAAAAACTAGCAAATTGTATATTGAAACCTTAGGCTTACAAGAGAAAAAGAGATATAAATAAACAATAAAGAAATAACAAAAAAGACTAATCTACCCTTATATAATAATTTATTATATACTAGCATTGGTACCTTATTTTTATACTTGCATTTATAGTAGGATTGTCGCTATCATCATATTATACTTGTACAATATGACTTCTTTGAAAAAAACTATACTAGACTTGTCCAACCAAAACGATCAAGGATCACAAGATTTGGAGTAGTAGTAATTGCACTACAAACTAAGTAAAAAATAATTGTCTTCGAATTTTTTTTTCTTTTTATTCCACTGCAAATAATACTCTGATTAAGTTTTTATTTTTATGAAAAAAAAAAAGAATTCGATACGAACTTCATTGTTGAGCATTCACCGAGACCCTAAACCGACTCGTTCAAAATATTAGCTCACCAAATTTGATGGTTCATTGAATGGCACCACTAGTGCACCAACAAAATACATCGTATCTTAAATTTTATTTTTAATTTGTTTGTCGTATGGTGTTTAATATGTAAGAGTTTATCCTCAAAAGATAGCAATCTACTTTGAATATAACACAAGAAATAATTTAGTTGGTCATCAGATTTTCTTTCTATGAGACATCGATATGGTTGAACAAAATTTATTATCCAAGAGGAACATCAATTGGTCCTAAATCATCTATAATAGTAGAAGAACATAAGTAGATGATGGACACTTATAAAAAAGATTTGTTGCAAATTTTTTCAAACGAAAAAATAATAAGATGAAAGACATGATTATTTATAAAACATTATGGTACGTCAATATAATTTATTTATTTTTTATGACTCATTTAAAAAAAAACAAAGGAAGGAAGCAATTGTCAAACCATAAAATCATAAGAGCGACCACCATGAATGTGATACAGTAGTAATTAATTTTTAAAGAGTTTTAAATTTTAAATTTTCATATACTTATCTTTTTTTATAAGGAAAAAAAAAAGAAAAGAACGATGATGAAAAATGTGAAGTGAGGAAGTGGAAGCGTGTTGGGTTTCATAGCCAGCCAAGCGCAGTTGTTCAAAGTATTTATTGATGTATGTGCATGATGAAGTAATGATGAAGATTTAATGATGAATCCGCCCAAAAAAAGCTAAAAAGGAAAAAGAAAAAGGAAAAGCGTAGCACGATTTGAGCGTGCAAAATAATTAAAGAGTGGGAGAAGGATTAATGGTTGGAATTGTAATTATGAATTAAGCACAATTAATTGCGTCGTAAATATTGAATAAGAAGGGGACCAAGGAGTGGATTAATTAGGACAGCTACGGATCTCTGCTGCGACGTGGATCATTAGCTTACTCTCTCTTCAAGTTAATTCAATTCAATTTAATAAATAAGGTGAGTCTGGACCCACATTCTATCCACCAAATAAATATAAAAAGCACAATAACTCTTAATATGATACCCCAGCTTCACCAATAGTTAATCGTTAATGACAAATTTGGTTGACTCTATTATAGCATAAGATAATTACACTCATCATAATTATACCTCCGAGTCGGTCCTTAAATTATGTAAAAGAAGATAAATTATAAGTTTACCTTATAATTTATCGCCAAATGATTAGCCGTTTGTTTGATATGATCATTCCAATTGATTATTCGATGGGTCTTAGGGTAGCTCAATAAGTTTAGACCACTAAAGGGAAGTTTGATGCATAAAATTTCCATTAATACGGATCCTAGTGAAAAATCAAATTATATTGGAGCAAAATATAATATCACTCACATGCTTAGTATCATCGACCCTACTACAAAATACATGTAAATCACTTGGGACATTTTGCCCTAGCATAGTGGTCCTTTACATGAGCAAGGTCAAACACCCAACGACCATTCATAAGGGAGAGATCAGACACCCAATAAAACAATTTTAACTCACTAAAAATTAACTCTAAAACTTATTAAAGCAGATACTCATGTGAGTACCAACTCTATCAATTTGGAGGAGCTAAGAGATTATTTTCACAATTTAAATCCACAACGCTAAGGTCACATGACAATAATTCTCTCATTGCATCAAGACTCTAGTAAGTATGTGTAATTAGATTCGTTCAATTTACCTAGGCGAAGATGACAATAGAGCCCGATAAGATCAGATAAAGCTTTCGATTCATACCTTCGTCTAATATAAGACGCAGGGCATGACAATGCGAACCAAAGTTGTTATTTAATGAAAATCCTTACAGAATAGAATAGCTTTGAAGAATTTCTCAAGGTTTAATCAATCTCAATTGGTTCAAGTTGAGAACCGACCTGCAAAATTAAAGAGCCTTCAGATTTCATCTGATAAATTAATCCTCTACAAAGAATAATCGCAATGTTCCATAAATACATTAACAAAATTGGGGGAACAAAATCAGGCAGGCATATGGGTAACTATGTAACGCCCCTTCTCTAGGTCATAAATAGTCTTCGACCTTGGTTTTCGCCAATTAGATACATAGAATACAGAGAGAATTACAAGAAGAACTATAGCAAACAATAAAATGAACGTTAATGTATCGCTCCCGGCAATATTTGGGAAGTTGTCAGGATCTAACTCGGGCTGGTACACTGTTTGCAGTACAAATGCACCTAATGTCCAATCCAGAGGACTGCCTCCGGTGGAATCGGCAAAACCTATCCTGTAAAAGGAATTTGAGCTTGAATTATGTAGGAGAAGAATTCTGCACAATCCTTTTAATTGAATAACCATTCATGTAACTATTATGGATGATTAAATCAGTTATAGATCATAATCTGATGTTTCAAATTTAATCTCCATGTTAGATATTGTGATGGAGCCAACATTGCAAGTAGGGGTTGTATAATAGCAACCATTTGTTTGTTTACCAGTATAGAGAGTGGCATTACACGTCATAAGAAACTGAATTTCGCGAAGCTTACTGTTTTTCATCCATGGGAACTCCAAGACCATCATGTAATAGAGACACCATAAACGCTGATGAAAAACAATATTTCATGAGGTCCATCTCATGGATGCTGGGATGTGCTTCTTTTAGACTATCCCAATTGTCTTCGCAATAATGTCGTCCAGCAGCTTCTACATCTAACAAGGAAGCCTTTGGTGTCATCCCAAACAACTGTGAAAAGAGAAGGCAACAGTAAGAAGAAAAAAAAAACAATGCAAAACTAACAAGTCCATTTGAAAAAAATACCATAGACAAAGAAGTTAGTGGCTTAGTTTTATTAGCTACACAACCAGGGGACAATGTTAACTGAATCGCCTACAAACCTCGGAAACAAAGTAAAATTTCTCACGGGATTCCAACATTCCTTTAAATTCAGTCTTGAATCTTTGTAAAATTTCACATTGGGAATTTGAGCAGATACCTACAAGGGGGAACAAAGTGTAATGATTATGGATTAAAAAAAACTAATAGCAATTCTCAACTTACACACTTTCAATTGTGTGAAATGATGCATCCAGTATATATTTTAAGAAATTAATCTAAAATAATTACACTTCGAGGCAGTTCTAACACGGTTCTTCTTGTTCAGAACCCAGCATGTTCATCTATCTTTTCACTATATTATTAGCTAATGGCTATAGAAGTAGATGAAAAAAAAATGATGCATAAAGATCCCACCGCTACCTAGTCTTATAAGCTAAATATAATCTTAATATATACAGCAGTAAGGAATAAACCTCATATTATAAGATATTATGAGGTTTGATAGCATTAGATTTTCACCCTCAAATTCACCATCTATTGAGTCTATTCTTTTGTATGGTAATTTTTCTCCCGTCTTCCACTACTAATTGCAGAATCAATCCTCACTGTTTGATGTCATTTGCCTCAATGCATCTGTATCTTTCAGGAAAATTCAATATTCCCTTGAAAGGAATGAGTATGTGATTATTCAATATTACATTAATCATTATCATAGTTATCTTATTATTCAAGATGTCAGAAACAACTAGCTGCTAGACATGGGGACAAGAATGAAATGAATAGACATTAAGCATGCAACATAGGAAATACAATATGGAAATAGAACAGAAAATCCAGAAGATAAGAAATAGAAAATATATAATTAGATATCACTCATCTACCTTGTCCCTGTAACAACATATAGGCCTTTGATCTACACGTAGCAAATCTGTTCTCTGCTTCAACTGAAATGTTCTTCTGAAATACTTTAGATGATTTCATCGCAATAAAACTTTGGTTGTATGCTTTTGGGAGGCATGAAAATTGGATAGTTTCCTCAATTCTTGAAGCTGCAGAACAAAGGCGACTAAAATACAGTTGTAGAATTCTTGATTAAGAGAACCATGTGCCTATGTAAAAAGTATAGATTGAGATATGGAATCTTAATTGTAGATGTAGGTGAATTGTTTATTTCAGCACTTGTAAATTGCAAGGGCATGTCACATAGCAAAGTACAACCTTAGTTCCAGAAGAAAAACCTTAGTGACATTCAGCTCAAATTATCTGACATTCTATACGCACAGGGAGAAAGGTAAGAGGAAATTGATGACAGAAGAGAGAGGAAGTAGCTTGGGAGAATTGTAACTTTCATAGATTCTTGATAATTACCATACCCTTTGAAATATTTGTGCACCCAAATAACTTGAGAGTTCCAACAAGTCTCAACAAAAGCCTTAGAGAGGACTCATCCAGTGTTTAAAATTCAATACAAGTTTTTGAAACTGCAAGCAATCCATAAGACCCCTAGAGGTTCTCCATGATGCAATCAGGTGCAATTATATAATTCAGGAATAACAAGTAGGGCATTTTAATCAGCACATGCATCATTCAAGTATTAATCAATACAGAACCAAATAAGATCATCTATAACACTGACTAGAATCAAGTATGGGCTTGACAATTATATGATGTATTGTATATTTAAGCAATCAAACCAGAGCAATCTTCAAATGAGACATACAATGTCTATTTATTGGCCTTTGGAAAAGAATGTTGTTGCAATCAAAGCTCTTGAAAAATGATATCAAGTCCGGTTGTCTTCTAAAACAAAGAATAATGCACATCTTACAGAACACAGTTTTTGAGTATAACTAAAAAGAGAACAGTTTGTGTGCACGCACAGAAAAAAGGATAAGAGATGAAGTTTAAGTGTTTCATATATTCAAGATGAAGGTGAATGTGAATGTGTAGGAATATATTTTTTGTCTGTGAAAATTGGTATCTCAAATGGAAATTTATCTAGAAAGACTAATTGAAATCTAAGTAATACATGTATAAAGTAGCAATCTAACTTCGGCTTTTAATAATATTATCACAATTGCAGGTACTTCAAGTTCAATTTCACTGCTAATGTGATCATATACAAGTAGCAATAGACTTTATCTATATTTATCTGGAAATTCCAAAGTGCAAGTTTTCTAATTATGGCTAGGTAAAAAATAAAATTATCTTGGAACTCACCTGTCCCAGTAGTACTGTAGTTGTGCAAATGCATTAATGACTCCCAAGCTACATCCTGCATATAATTAATAATAAGAGACCTTAAGGCATCCTATGTGAGAAAAGAAGATGCAATAAAAAAGCAAAGCAATTGGGCAAGATTAACCCATCAATAACACTTAGTAAAGATATAGTATGGCCATACTCTTGATGAAGTGGATCCAAGTATCCAACAATTGTTGCTTAAAAAAAATTTAACACAATAGAGGGATCAATTTTCACTCTTAAGTGTCGTTGTTCTCCATAGATACAATAGGGGGTAGATGAAGAGCCCAAATATCCAAACAATAAAGAAAGAAATTTTAATATGTACTATAAACACCAGTATTCAGTACATTGATCATTACTGTTATGCATTAATATCATGTAGACCACAATAAAGCACCATAAGAAACAAAGGTCGAGAAAGTTTTGGTAAGATTTATGGATTGTGATAGCAGTTATCTATGAGAAGTTCAGACAATAAACCAAGTTTAAGAGAAGTATCTACCCAAAGACATAAAAGCTTATAAGATGCAATACAATCTATTTTTATGAGTTGTATCTAAGACTAATCTAGTTAAGCAACAAATGAAGCATCTAAAAAGCACAACTACATACTAAGAAGCAATGAAAAAATTGAAAAATAACAATAATCGGCAAAAATAACCTTTAACCTAATTCCAGCTAAGTTTTGGGGGGGAAAAGGGAAACTTTAATCATTCTGTACCAAGTAGGTGCACTTATCCAGTTCGAGTATAATTAAGACTTCCTTGCTAAACCAGCCGGCGTCAACAAGTACCAATTTCCCATGCAATTTGTGTACCATGTCTTGGATGGTTTCAGATTTCTAGCAATGATTCTTGAAGTTGGTGTATCCATACCATTACAGTTTTTGAAAGCTTCCTTCACAAAACTAGAAATCAAATATCTCAGAAAGCTCAACAAAACCTATGTTTCAATGCATTTCAGTAACATATGTTAGAAATGGTACTGGCATTACTGCATTAACACTACTAGGTCAGACAAACAACCATGGGATTTCACTAAGGCAAGATATCTATCAACAACAACAACAACTAAACCTTATCCCACTAGGTGGGGTCGGTTAAGGCGAGATATCTATCAATGAAATAATTTGGGCATGAAGTAGACCATATTTGAAACGTATTATTTTTATAGAACTGTCAAAGTCATTCCCACGACCAGAAAAGTTAAGTGTTACATTACATCTAGACAGACAATATCAAAATTTGTCAAAATCAATAAACATAAATCTCAATTAAGGATAGGAGTGTTGGTTATTACTAAAAGACAACACACAGAAAAAATCAACAAAATAAAGATACAAAGGTTAAGATGGATGTGTGAACTTACTAAAAAAAATAAAATAAAATAGTGACATTGAAGAGCATTTAGGTGTAGATCCAATATAAGATAAAATGAGGAAATAGATTGAGAATGAGATGGTATTGCCATGGGAGAAGATGACAAATGGATTTTATAGTCAAAAGAGTTGAATATAGACTAGAAAATATGAGAGATAGAGATAGACTAAAGAGTTCTTCAATGCAATAAAAAAAATTATCATTTAAGTAACATGGATATTAGAAGTAAAATTTTCTTGCTTAAAAGCTCAATGCAGGGATCAAACCTATGTAGTTAACCCCAAATAGTTTGGATAAACAGAAATTGACGAGGATGATAATGATGATGGATATTTGCAGTGAAAAAAAATTCAAGAATTACATGAGTAGATTACTTGATTAACAAGTTCTATAGGCAATATGATATCCAGTTCAAATATCAAAAAGAGAAAGCAAGAAAAAAAATTTTGATGTGACATTGAGTATTAAACACAAATCAATATAAATAAGTGAATGACAATAATAAGACTAAAGACAATGAGTCAAAAAATCACAATTTAACAAGGGGAGAACAACAGAGACACTCTTACCTGACCAAATTGGTGAATGCTTTTGCTATAAAGGTTATAAGTAACACCAGGCAATTTAAGCATTCTAGAGAACTCCGTGGGAGGTGGCTCTTCTGGAGCGAATGTGATCTGCAAGGTAGAATTCATTTAGCAGTAATATTCCAGACCATGTTTTCATCAGTGAATCCCATGAAATATATAAGGGAATTAAATAGAATTATAAAATGCCTGTTCGCACTAGCATATCTCCTGATTCTCAAATTTGGATAAGTAATTAAACTGAATTTATCCATACGGGATGCAAAAAACCACCAGCCAAAGGCGCTGTAGAAGAATATTAATTTCCAATACCTTGAAATGGACTAGGATGGATTTTATATTTTCTCAGGCTCAAGTAACTCTAATTGGATAAAATGGTCTTCCTATGGCTCGTCCCTTCCAGCATCTTGTAGGATTGCTCCAGTAGAGTTTGTATTCATCAGAATAAAATAGGTTATAATTGGAAAAACCAATTGTACCATCACTTATTCAGAGTAGAGGATCAATGTCATACACATGTTTATATAGAAAGCATTGATTTTTCAGCTTAGGAAAAGTTCCAATGTTAGGATTCACTTGGATAAGGAGGCTTTTCTGTTTTAATTTTAAATGAACATAGTTCATGAAAATTTGTTTGTTCGGATATTTTTAGGAAAAAAAATGAAATGATCAGATTGAAAGTGAAATGATTTTTTTTTTAAAAAAAACCAATAATTATTTAAAGTTTCAACAATTTTTATTTCAATGAACTGATGATTATTCTTATGCAGCACCATCTTCGCCTAGTCAACTTGGCCAACTAGGTCTGCCTAGTGCTGCAATTTGCTTGGTTGTCTAAATCCAACTTGTTCCACCTAGCAATTGGGCAGACCCAATTTAATGGATTGGCCTATCTCTACGCTCTCTATTAGCCCGACCAATTAGCCAGATTGGATTAATTCGGTTAATCCCCCAAGCTGGCTTGATCAAGCAGTGGCACTTGATCGTCTCGATCAGGATGGTTGGCTCGACTGGCTCGATTGAGCCAGTCCAGTCATGGTTAATAAGTGGAAAGATCACTAAGTTAAGAAATGAACTGAGATATTCGACAACACATTAAATCAAGAGAAGTTAAACAATAAAAAAAGTGGAAGTCAATATTTTATGTAAATATGATGAACAAGGCTGGAAATGACAAATGATGCATAACTTTTCAGAATTTTACATACAATAGAAATGAACAAAAATTCTTTGGACCTGCTCAGTAAAAGCCCCCATATATACGTGTGGAGAGCATGATAATTCCACTCCTATAAGTTCATAACTAATCATGCCTAATTTCAATTCCAATAATTGGGCACGAATTATGGGAATTGCCATAATACTTTGTATCACTAGTCTAAGAGGATGATTAGCTGAGCTAGGACTATCATAACTTAGACTCCTACGTGAGGTAGCAATGAGAGAGTTACCTCATATGTAAATTATCTGTTTTTTGTCATATACTTTTCTCTATTAAACAATATCTATAAAAAAAATTGTCTATTTTAGAAACTTACCAAACATTAGAACTAAAATTTACAATTTTGAGAATGAAACTGGTTTTGAGGAAAAGATAAGAAAAGCATGAAAGCTCTCGATAATAACAGAGAAAATAGAAGAAGAAAATAGGAAAGTTAGGATAGCATTCTATTTGCTCAAGCAATAAGAAGTTATATCCATATCATCTATCTATATATACATACATACATACATATACACATATTAAAATTGTGGACATTATTACTCCAATATCCCTAGTATGAGGATTATAAATAACTGAAGAATGGCATGCAATCTTAATAAGAACTTGATTATTAAGCAAAAAGCAAAAACTATTTGCATTGGGATTAAATGAATAGAAATAATAACCTGCGTTGAAGCCCCACCAAGTTCAATGATCCCCATAGTTTCCTGACGATTACCTCCTAATGTACCAAGGGCATAGTTGGCAGCAATCCAAGCATAGATCCCTTTATCTTGACCTGTAAGACAAAGTTAAAGATTTTTTTTAATCAGAATACACTGAAAAGCATTGCTGAATATAAAGGCTATCTTGACCTGTAAGACATAGTTAAAGATTTTTTTGATCAGAAACCTCTAAAAAGACCAGGATAGTATTGATTGAGCTAGCAATTCCACAAGGAAATAGGATAACAACAAATTCTCATTCCAATGCAAGAGGCATTTGACCCATTTGAAGACAACCTGTGATGGAGGAAGCCCACTCGTTTGAGAACATGAATCCAGACGACCTCAAAGCCCTCCTACAAGAGTCCATAATTGCCAACCTCACACGCAAGGGAAGTTTCTCCAACCCTCCATTCTCGATCAGCATCACCTTCGTCTTCCTCCATTCCGCTCTCGGAACCCTCCGCCTGGCGAACTCCAGCAGCTTGACGATTGACCCGCCGGCATCCTCCGGCGCCGCCCCGAACGCGCCCAAACCGGGCCTCACCTGCATCGATACCGAGCCCCCGCCATCGGAGCCGACGAAGGAGATCCTACCTTCGTTGAGGAACTCGAAGACGTGGATCCGGGACGCACCCGAACTGGCACCGATGACGAGGCCGAATCCCCTGGGGCGGGGAGCGTCGAAGTGAGCCGAGACGTGGGTCCGGCCCGCCGCGGCTAAGAGGTAGAAGAAGAAAGGGAGGATGAGGAGACCGGCAGCGAGGATCCAGCGGCGGCCGCCTCCGCCAAGGGGGAGGGAACGGGAGGCAGCAGAGGAAGAGACCGAGTAGTACAGGCGGGGGTGGAGCTGGGTGCGGTGCGGCGGGATGTAGGCGCCGCCGGAGCCGAGAGAGGACGAAGAGGAGGAAGAAGGGCGAGACTGGAGAGAGGAGAAATCCATGGAGACGAGATCAGGTCAACGACAAGATTGCTGCGGCCTGCTGGATCCATCCGCTAGGGTTTCATCGTCGTCTTCGACGACTACTCGAGATCGACGGGAAGAACGAGCAATGGAGTTCAGTTTTGTTTCTGGAAATTTTTATTTGCCTCCGAAATATAAACTTCCTTTCACCGGGGGCTGTAAATAAATTCAAAGTTCGTAAGAAAAATTTATGTTCCGTAATTTAAATTAATTTATATCCGTTCAATATACTTAAATAGTCTGTGAACAAATCGATTCATTGAACCATATTGCAAATACAATAACAATAATAATTAAGTCTTATTCTACTAAATAGAGTCACTATATAAATTTTTTATAATATTGAACTCTATACTTAAATAACTTTTATCTTATTTTATTTTTACTAACCAATTTTTTTTTAAATTTCCTCTTCCTTTAGTTTCACATCTCCAAATAGACCATTTATTGGTCATCTAAATGCATATCTGTACAATCTTAAACATCTTAAAAGTGTCTTTTGAAGTTTTCACTCAATCGATACAACTCCAACTTTTTCTCTAATGTTCTTATTTCTTATTCTGTCCATCCTCATATGTCCACGTATTCAACTTAACATCCTCATATCTACAACTCTCATCTTCTACTCATGTGCTCGAGTCATAGCTCAACATTCAGCTTCATATAACAAAACAGGTTTAACTGCGGCTTCATAAAATTTTCCTTTAAGTTTTAGAGATTTTATGATCACATAAAGCACTCGACACTCTATTCCATTTTAACCATCCTACTTATATTCTATGTAAAATATCTCTCTTAATCTCTCTATCATTTTACAAAAATGATTCTAAATATTTAAAACTCTCAGTTCCGATTAACTCGTCATCTCCTATTTTAACAATTGTCTCATTACATCTAATATTGCTAAACTTAAATTTCATATATTCTATCTTTATTATACTAAGTCTAAAACCTTTTTCTTCTAGTGTCTCCGACCAAGATTCTAGTTTAACATTTACTCCTTCACATATTTCATCTACTAAAATAATATCATCTGCAAACAACATGCACCACGATACTGTGCCTTGAAT
>JBBPFP010000039.1:1374842-1393407 GCA_037974795.1 Kaempferia galanga | reverse complement strand
ACACTCCTATGATTTTCCCCCCATAATTCATTATTTCTAATTTATCATAATTCAAGGCAAAAGATATCTGCTTTAAGAATATATTTGGCCCCGATAGAATTCATTCCAAGCTTATTTAAGAGAATACTTTAGATGGTTACTTGTTTTAGAAGATCTTTTCATAGCAAGGAAACAATATATCGATCGGTTGGTGGAACAACCATAGCTCCATTATATAGATAAAAATGTTTAATTGCAGCAGTCACGTCAATGATTCAATCTTCTTCAGCTAGTCTTTGATATCTGTTTGCGCTGAGTGATGAACTAATGAAGATTGCACAGATGATAAATAAGACAAACATGTGATTACATGTAAAGCTGTAAAAACAGTAGTGAGTGAGAGCAAGAAAGAGTGCTGCAGTGAAGAGCGAAGGCAGGAACTATATAAATGACCACCACATGCTTCTCTTCCTCCTTGGCCTTTGCCAGAGCCTTCTCATTTCTGCTGCTTTTTTGTTTTTTCCTTTGCTTCTCTCCCTTTCTTTTCACTTTGAGGAATCTGCTGTGACTATCAACAGCCACACTGCTCGCTCTTCTGCTGGCTTAGGGTTGTTGTCGTTCTGTGGATATGTTTTCTTGCTTTCAGGGAAGGTAAGAAGGTAGGTTCCAGCCCTCTCTCTATTTCCCTTTTTCCTTGATGAATCAAAGGTTGTTTGGCTGCTGCTTCTTCTTCATGCCAAGACTGGAAATTTCTGGTATTGTTATTACGTTGCTTGGTGATTTTGAAAACTTGTGTGCAACATTATTTCTTCTTCCTTGTTGAATCATGTGGTAGCGACCTCAAATATCAAACTTTCTTCCTCTATTTGACAAGATCTTACTGTTTTTTTTTTCTCGGCTATTTGTATAATTGCCTTCAGCTAAAATGCCATTTTATCAGTAGCATCCCCTTCATTCACTATCAATCTGTTGCTTTAACTACTTTTTTTTTTTTTCTGGAATTTGTGCTATCAATCATGGTTGGTATTTTGCAAAATCTTCTTGTCTTCTTTCTAGCTTCTGTGTGTTTTCTGTTATAAGGAAATTTGGGACATTAGGACTTGGCCTACTATTCATAGCTTCATACCTCTTAAGAGCACTCCTAAAGAAATAAGGGATGAATACAACCAAAGTCAAGCGTCGAGTCAGTAAATATGAACTGGGGCGCACGATCGGAGAAGGAACCTTTGCCAAGGTCAAATTTGCAAGGAATATTGAAACGGGAGAGCCTGTTGCAATCAAGATTCTCGACAAGGAGAAAGTTCTCAAACACAAATTAGTCGAACAGGTGGCTAAATTTTTCAAAATGTTTACAGTTTCTTGTGTTAGCTATATTAGATTTCAGAGAGTTGAGCTTGCATAGATGTGGATGAAAACTTCTAAATCTATTTCTGAATATTGTCACCATAGAAGTAGCTTTCAAAGTATTCCTTGATTGCATCCAGCGAATTTTGTGGTTACTAACCTACAATCTCTGTGCAGATCAAGCGAGAAGTTGCCACTATGAAGTTAATAAAGCATCCTAATGTCATTTGCATCTATGAGGTTGCCTTCAAAAGCCTTTTCCATGACATCTACTATTTCATGATACATTTTACTTATCATCCAGTGACTTGTCGCTGTCGTTCGATAGTTAAGCATTAACTATGGCCCTGTGGTCCATTCATTCATCTCTTAAGTCATTGAAACTTATTTAAAGATGATGTTCAAAAGATCAATTGTGCCACAAAACAAAGTTTTGATCCAAAAAAACAATTCTGTGCTCTCAATTTGGTTCCATTTTTCCCCTCAACCTAACATTTTATGGTTGGTTCTTGGACCTTTCTATCTAAGACAAGAACTAGGCAATAAACACACATGGTTGCCGCTGGAATATGAAGTTTCTGTCGATGTCTTTAAGAGTGTGCGTGTGTGTGTTAATCTAGCTAATTAATGTTTTTACTTGTTTCAGGTGATGGGAAGCAAATCAAAGATTTTTATTATACTTGAATTTGCTACAGGAGGAGAGCTTTTTGACAAAATAGTAAGATCAAATTTCCAGAAAGAAAATATATACTTTCCAAAATAGACCATGAATTTGGTTGGGTAACAAAAAAGCTCTAGCTATCAAGAAAAAGAGTACTAATTTATGTTTTAATGAGATTCAAGTGATCGAAACCCGACATGTGAATTGATGAGAATATATTACTAAGGCCATGGAATTCAAAGATAGGACCTTTCTTTTCTTCATTTACACTAATGTTGTCTAACAATCATATTGTATCATGCAGGTAAACCATGGTCGGATGAGGGAAGACAAAGCACGAAAATATTTCCAACAACTTATCAATGCAGTTGATTACTGCCATAGCAGGGGAGTTTACCATCGCGATCTAAAAGTAAACTCACTAACCTCATACACTTGTTATGATGAGTGGTTCAAGTCATCAAGCTGCCAACAATAATCAGATTGTGTAAAATGCATTTCTGCAGCCGGAAAACTTATTGCTCGATGCCTGCGGTAACCTGAAAGTTTCAGACTTTGGATTAAGTGCATTATCGCAGCAAGTCAGGGTAACTTCATCTTTATCTTCATCTAACTTCTTATCGAAATTCTGAACCTATTTGGTGTTTGTTTCTTCCAGGATGATGGCCTGCTTCATACTGCTTGTGGGACTGCAAATTATGTTGCTCCTGAGGTTCAGATAATTGTCTCGTAACGAATTCTTTGTTCCTAATTCAAAGATCAAAAGTGTAATTGACTAGAACAATTCTGCTCGAGTGTTTAGGTTCTCAACAACAGAGGCTACGATGGAGCAACTGCAGATTTATGGTCATGTGGAGTCATCCTATTTGTGTTGCTTGCAGGTTACTTGCCTTTTGAGGATTCTAATACTATGACCTTGTACAAGAAAGTGAGCATTATATTGTTGACAGGAATTCTACATGGCATTGCATTTTCGAAAAGTTATACTTATTCATTTTACATGCAGATCTCATCTGCTGAATTCACATGCCCATCTTGGCTTTCCTTTGGTGCCATGAGATTGTTGGCAAGAATCCTCCACCCAAATCCATCAACTGTAAGGACTTTGTTCGATGAAATGGATAAAATAGATGTTCATTCAATTGGTTAAACTCACTACATTTGATTCCTTTGATTTCGAAGTTTGGATTACTTTGAGTTGTAAAAATCAGTTACTTCTTTCAAACTAACTGCAGCGTGTTACTATTCCGGAGATATTGGAGGATGAATGGTTCAAGAAAGATTACGAGCCTCCTGTTTTCGAGGAGGAGAACTATGCTGCAAATTCAGATGATGTGGGTGCTGTTTTCATGGATTCGGAAGTGAGTCAAAGGCAACTTCCGCTGACATTTCTAGTAAACATTTTAAACTTGTGCTTTCGATAAAGAGCACAACAAACATGGTCTTATATCGTGTGAAGCTTATCGGTGTTGTTGTTACAGGAACATCATGTAACCGAGAAGAAAGAGGAGCAGCCGACACCCATGAATGCCTTTGAACTTATCTCAATGTCAAAGGGACTAGATCTTGGCAATTTGTTCAGCCCAGAGCAGGTTCAGATGCCGAACCAAATTTCAATTTTGCTCCATGAACTGCAGAGAGTTTCTTATTTTAGTAGCTTCTCATTTGAAATTCCTCTTTGAAACAGGAATTGAAAAGAGAAACAAGATTCACATCCACTTGCTCAGCCAAAGAGATTATTACTAAGCTTGAAGAGGTTGCAAAGCCACTTGGATTCGATATTCAGAAGAAGAATTACAAGGTCCGTCTTATAAAAAGAAAAAAAGATTTGAGAGATCTGCGTATAAGTAGCAATATAGCATAGCATTAAGCATAATTGATGGATAGAAATGTGTAACTGACGCCAAACAATTGGGACTAATGCAGTTCCATATGATGATGATTCAAGAAATATAGTGAAGTACATCATAAAAACTATGCTTCGTTTGCAATTTCTCATTGTTAGCTATGCTTATTCAGATGAGGCTGGAAAATATAAAAGCTGGAAGGAAGGGAAATCTCAAAGTTGCTACTGAGGTACCCTAAAGATGCACCACTTCTTGCCAAAGACGTTGCAAGATTCCATTTCGCTAATGTTTGTTCCAACAAACTTGTAGGTATTTCAAGTCGCCCCATGTCTACATATGGTTGAGGTACGGAAAGCTAAAGGCGACACTTTGGAATTCCACAAGGTACAATCTGAAACTTCATCTATGTTCTTTGCATTTTTCTGAACTTGCAAGAAGTTGCCAGTGCATTCTTCTTAGCTAACACAAGAAAAATCTCTATAAAAGCAAACTCAAATTATCACGAAAAGCTAAAGAAGACACTCTGGGACTATTAAGACAAACCTACACAATGTTGTTAGCATCGGTCAAAGCTTGTCATAAGGTGGTGGTGGTGGAGGATCCACATAGAGTGATGATGAAATCTGAATGTTTATTCACACGATCTATCGATTAACAGTATAAACAAGTATATACATTGTGCAACATCAAGTAAAACCTACAGTAATTAACCAAACCTGACTTGACAAAAGCAGTTATGCCTCAATCTTAGAATCATGAATCTGAAATTGAGCATCGACTCCTAAATATGTCAATAAACTTTGATTTTTCCAGTTATCGTTTCCCTATGGCACGAATGTGTTTAGCTTGTTCCTTTTGGAAGATTGGTTGCCTCTACCATCACTTCTCTACTATGCAGTTTTACAAGAATCTATCTAGCAGCCTCAAGGATGTTGTATGGATATCCGAGGACAGGCAGGAGCAAGCTAAGTAAGATCACAACTTACAGGCAGCTAAGGAATATACTGTGCTATGTACAACACAGAGTGATTTCTTCATTGTTTATTATTTTTCCCTTTTGGGGAGCAGACCAAGATGAACTAGTCCTTTCTTGAGCACCATGCCCATTTCTCCTCTAATTTTCTTTTCCCTCTACTAAAATGATGCTTCCCTGTAAAACACTAAACGAAAGAATAGGCTCTTTTCTGCATCCATTTGATGATTTGGATATGCGTCACTGATACTGAACAGACAAGAGAGCTCTTATCTTGCTATTGTTAAGTGCCCCATTTGTTTTCTTTCTCCTATTTTCTCCGAGTAAATAGACCACAATGGATGGTGGTGATCCAGAATCCAAGTGGGATAAATTTTTAGCATGCCATTATTAATGCTAGAAACTGACAGATTCTATAACAAGACCTCTGGATGGAGCAAGCAATACTATCCAGTGAAACTATATCAAAACCAACTTCGTATGTTACAGAAAAGTCAAAGACAACGCAGGGCAGATAAACATAAAAAGTTCTGTAAAATTGCAAGGACATGATAAGAGAGCCTCCAACAGAATGCAAGAAGAAATTAGGCATCGTCTATTCTGGCGCCTAGGGATAAAGATAACCAAACAAGTACAAACATTACAAATTGAGAAATGCCACAAACACAACGTACATATCTGCCATGAAAGTTGTGGACGGTTTATATGGAGTCACGTTACTTGGCCATCATGACTTTAACAAACTCATCGTAGTTGATTTGGCCGTCACCATCCACATCCGCTTCACGAATCATCTCGTCGACCTCCTCATCGGTCAACTTTTCTCCCAAGTTGGTCATGACATGGCGGAGCTCAGCAGCAGAAATGAAACCATTCTGGTCCTTGTCGAACACTCTAAAGGCCTCCCTGAGTTCTTCCTCGGAGTCAGTGTCTTTCATCTTGCGCGCCATCAGATTAAGGAACTCTGGGAAATCAATAGTTCCATTGCCATCAGCATCAACCTCGTTGATCATGTCTTGCAGTTCTGCTTCTGTAGGATTCTGCCCCAACGATCGCATCACAGTCCCAAGCTCCTTGGTTGTGATACAACCTGATAAGTTTCATCAATATCAAGAAATTATTGAAATAGTTTACTGAAGAACATGCATTATGGGCTCTAGTTGAACAAAATGAATGTCATGACTATTCTATCAGATAGATGAAAAGGAAGTTATAGAATTACAGGATGATGACAAGCAAAATGTGGTTCATAAAAGCTAGCAACCCAATAAAAATAAAAAGGATGGTGAACTTGAGAAATTACAAGTGTTACTGCAAGTATTATGCGCAATTTCTTTAAAAAATGACCATAAAAACTGAATATAAGTGAACTTTATCACACTCAAAATAAAAATAAAGTAAATAAAATAAAATAAAATAAAAGGAGGCACAAAACAAAGATAAAGAGGCTTCGTCTTTAAGGTGATGCATCTTCTAAGAGAGCTACTAAGCATGCTGAAAGTTGATGAGCTTGGGTGGAAAGCTTTTTCTCATTTCCAATGTTTGTATGTAAAATCATGGTCGAGCTTTTCAGAGAAAAACAAATTCCACATTACCCAGCTACTTCTCTCTCATGCAGGCCTCCCAAGCAGTAGAAAAGAGGAAACAAGCAATTTGTTGCAGTGATATTGTGATATCTCTAGTGCTCTGATGGGCCCTTCACATCAATTTTAAACTTTCAGTGGCTTAATGATTCCTTTCAGGAATGTAGAAACAGGATACAAATTGAAATTGGAGATGCTCTAAAGTCAAAACAATAATGACCAAATCTTTTATATCTTTAGCTCTATGTACTCTGATACTATTATCAAAATAACCAAGTAATTTTGGGGGTTACAAATTTTAAATAAGAACATTAAAGACAACCAAGTAGTCAGTATAGTTATTTGATATTTTGTTACAGATTATCTTATTATTATATAAAACTTGAATTTTGTACTCCTTTAAACATGCAAGATATCATGTTGTACTCCTTTATGTATTATAGAGATCAGTGATGCTTAAATTGAGGTCTACAATTTTTTTTTCCTTAGTTATGTTAGTAGAAAAAATTTTGTGATTGCACTTTCTTTATCCATAGTACGCTACTTCAAGGTTTAAATTGTATGACTATTGAAGAACAAGATGTTCATTACTTGTATCACACTAAGTTTTATTTTATGTTTACAATTGTTCAGGTATCAAGCCATACTTTCATCTGTTATAAATTCAAATTCATTGATACTAATATTACACAGTGAGATGTTCAACTTTATGTTTACTAACTAACCTTTTATTATTTTACAGAAACAAGAGAAACGAAATGTGAAACTGTAAGTAGGACAACTGCATTCAGATTCCAGATTCTTACATATTGCTATGAAATTGAAAAGGGAATGAAACATCATTACTATTCAAATATGGGCATACAATCACTGATTCTAATATTCACTCCCTCATTTTCTATGCTAAAAATAAATTATTAGTTGAATCAGTATCCTTTGCATCTGGAACTGGTGAAGAGGCCCAAACATTCGGTCACTCTACGTCAAACAGACTAAAGTGGAGGGATTTGCAAAATGCAAGGCACGGAGAATCAATCTAATTTTAGAACCCACCTTAGCATAAAGGAATTCAAATCGAGCAGATATGCTAGTCAACAGAATATAGCACAGTGATGACTACCAAAAGGTAAAATGGACTAAACGAGATTAAGACAGTGTCAAGCACTCAACTGAGATCCTTACTTGTCAAAGGAACATAAACCATGATGGAACTCCTACTGACACTCTTATACTGAATAGTATAATAAAAAAGAGTTTGTATCTTAACGAATTACTAAGGTTTGGTTTGCTTCAACTAATCAAGCAGCATAAAAGGATTACTAACAGCGCCAGATAATAACTAACCCGAGTCAATTCATGGTGTAGGAAACGACCACGACTATGTAAAGATCGAAACAGAAAACTGGTCAGGAGCCGATCTGTCTATCACAGATCGATTAGAAAGAGCAAGAGCAAGCGAAATCTAAGCAACCCAGTCAGGGCAAAGCACCAGCGAGATCCATCGAGCACCATCAAGACAGATCCCTTAAGCGAGGTTCATCTAGGAAAAAAAAAACTAATCTACAGCAGGCCTGACGAAAGATAGAGGAACAAGGCCACCCATCGGGGGATAAGTGAACTGCGAAGAAACAAAGGAAGAAGGTCCAAGAAAATGAAAAAAAAAGGGGGAGAAAGGAAAGGGAGATCTTACCATCTCCGTCCTTGTCGAAGAGGCTGAAAGCCTCCTTGAACTCGGCGATCTGGTCATCAGTCAATTGCTCCGCCATCGGAGACCTTCGGTTCCAGCAGCAGCGACGGCAGGGTGGAGGAGAAGGAGAGGAGATTTCGTGGCAGATCGGATGCGGAACGGTGCAGAGAACCTTTTAAGTAAGGAAAAAAAAACTCGCAGTGGCGAGTTGGCGACCACGACGGTGATGAGACATGTCTTGGAAGACAAGTTTCATTTTGCCTCTCAAAATTTATCTTTTAAAATTATTAATTTACCAATTTGTTTTATTTGAATCAATCATCTATCAGCAATTTTCGACGGTATTTTTTTTTTCTTTTTTGGAAACAATAATTAATATATTATGTGTAAAAAATGATATAATTTTCGATAATTGTTAAATTTTATTTCTGAAAAGCAAAAATGGAAACAGAAATTGGACAAGTGGTCCCAAACCGATTAACTCGAATTTGAATCGGCTTAGTTCGACCGAGCCGCGCCGGTTCCCTTAGGGGAAAAGGGATCTCATCCCAGCTTCCGGATTCCCCCCGATCTGCTTCTTCCTCCTGAACAGCGGTCGACAACAACCCCTCCGGCGAAATCCTATTGTGGCTTCGGGCTTCATGTTGTAATTGAGGTATGTTTGATCTCCAGGTTTTAGGTTGTTTTGGGGTTCGACTTGTATGCCCTTACTTCGAATTTGTTTCTGTTTGGGCGGATAGTTTAGTTGTACTCATCCACTGGAGTTGTTTTCCTCCGAACTATCTGATTTTGTTTAGGCCGTGCATTCTCTATTTCGTTATCTTTACATGCTTCATGTGTGCTTGTTTAAGTAGGGTTTACTTCCTCGCGTGAAATTCTACTATCAAGGAGTCTATAAAATTGAAGGAAACCTTTTTCAGTAGAGAATGATCTCGAAACTACTTCATTTTTCAGGTTTTGGAGTACAGCTTCTTGTTATGGCCGGTACTGCATGCTTCATTGTCGTCAGTAGAAATGACATTCCGATTTACGAAGCTGAAGTTGGCTCTGCAGCGAAGGTATTAACTTTCACTTTGATCGTTCATTTCATATTCCTCTTTTTCACTACTCCACTGTTCTTTGATAACAATGGTACTACTTGGACAAATAATTTTCCTCATGGCGCTACTGATAGAAAAGCCTATTACTTCATAGCATATTCTTTTTTTAATGACTGAAAGTTGCATCATACATAGTTATATATATTGTATTTTTTTTCTTTGGATCATCTCATCCACGTTTGTACTTCTGTACATTTACTGTTTCTTTTGCTTATTTATGTAGGTATTAGTGGGCATTTCTCTTCAAGCCTTCCACTCATAAAAGAAAATTGAAAATTTAGTTGTTCGGATTATCTAGTTCACTACATGTTCCTCACTTACTCGATAAAATTTCACCAAAAATTTCCCTGGGTCATCTTGATTTAAGGTTTAGTCCAAGTTCAATTTTAGCTGGGCAGGAGTGATTGATGACAATGATCCTTATCAATCCAACGCTATGTCATTATACAAGACTTCCATTTTGACACTTGACGTGCATCTATTTCTCTTTTATGCTGGTCCTTCTTTTCTCACACAAAGAATCTGTTTTACTGTCATATCAAAAAAATAATTATTTTTTTGACAATATTTGTATAAGTTGGCTCATGTTGGTGCTAATTATAGGCACAGTGGTCATAATTTTCTTCTCTGCCATGATTTTTTCTTGGGAATTTAATGGTTTTGGAGTCTGGAAGCGGTATAATAAGAATTATAATTATTATTATAATTTGTATATGGCAGAAAGAAGAAGCTTCTCAGCAGCATCAGTTTATTTTACATGCAGCCTTGGATATTGTCGAAGATCTTACATGGACCACAAATGCCATGTGAGTCTCTGTATCTGTAATGATGCTTTCTACTTGCTGTTTATGTATTGATTGAACTGATGATTACTCTCTTCCATAATGGTCTAAGCTTCATGCTTCTCTTATATGCCTGCAGGTTCTTGAAGGCAGTGGACAAGTTCAATGATCTTAGTGTGTCTGTATATGTTACAGCTGGTCATATCCTTGTGACAGTTCTTTGAAATTATATTATTAATAGACAATTTGATAGAAATCTTAAATCCGTTTCTTTGTGCCACTTTGTTTTAGAAATGACAAAGCAAAATGCATAAAGTTTCTTAATTCAATTGTCTTGGCTGATATCAGTATTGTTCAAAATTTGTTTTTCCATTTATCACAATTGCAAATGTTGAAGACATTATTCTGCAAAATCAAGATCAGAAAGTTTTTTATTGGGAATATGTACCCTATAGACCATATTATCAATATATTAGGGTTTGCTTGTGATTTTGTGTTCTTTAACCAACTTCATACACACTAGATTTATGCTACTACATGATTCTCGTAATGAGGATGGAATAAAGAGCTTCTTCCAAGAGGTCCAAGAGCTCTACATAAAGGTAAGATTTTTGTTGGGTATATTTTGTGTCTCTTTCTGCTGAAATTAATGTTGCTTTTTTAAGATGGACACACTATAGATAATTCATATCAGTTAATCATCATTAGGAACAGTTTGTTTTTGTAAAATTGCGAATAGGAAGCCTAGCTGTGATATATGCTCATACGCCAATTCAGGAAAAAAAAAAAGCACTGACCACTACAATTAAATTGCCATGTATAGTTTAGGTGAATGTTGAATGTTTTTTAGTGAGTTCATTTTGTTTAAAAGAAATTTTTTCTGTTGGTCTACTTTCTGCATAGTTCTATCAAAGCCAAGCATGTTGCTCACAGCCTTGCACCCATTATTTTAAGCTTTGACCAATTTTACATGGAACTGCATAATTTGTGACGATTTGGGTAGAATTAATTAAACCTGGCTGTAGATGAATTTGGCCAGTCTACTTATATGCTGCAATGAATAATAGATCAATAATATTCAGAAAACATGTATCTTCATAATCACCCATTTCACATTATAACTATTCACTACTAAATTTCATGTATTCAATTCAACAAAGAAAATACTATTCATGGCAATCAATGTAATTAGCTATTCAGTGCTGTAAAACTTATCAATTAGTGCCAAATACAGCATTTCATTGAACTGATCCGGCACTGGAAAGGAAGAGAATAAGCTATTTAGTGATACAACAGGTCAATTTGTGACCTTGGTCTTAATGTGGACTTTTGGTAGCACTTGATAATTATACAAACAGTAACCATTAAATGCTGTCCCAATGCCTGGATGAAAATGTCCGAAGTGTTGTGTTAGGCACAACAGTCACTTTTACTTGTATCGTGTGATGGTTAGAGCAAACAAAATTAGTTAACATAATCATAAGTGTTTAAGAGAGTTAAATATTACTTGCGATGAGAAATAATGATATAACATTGCAGAGGAGGGATAATGCTCATATACCCAGTTCCAAATAGTTGATTTAACAGCACTTGTATTATTTATTACATAGGTAAAGAGTTGATTTAACAGTACTTGTATTATTATTACATACGTAAAGACTATATGTAATTCTTGTTTAGCAAGATGAGAGAGAGACTTCACACTATGGTATAGATAATCTTATGTAGTTGATTAGCAATACATTTTAAGTAAAAGTTGCCTTGGCTTTGCTCAATGAATATGGATAGAAGCATCTGAAGCCTCTAAATGAGATAGACACTACAAGAAAAACAACGATTAGTGACCGAAATTATCAGGCGCAAGATTTTTGGCTGCTAATGTAATTACCAACAGAATTAAATTTCTTCGCTAATTTAACCACGGACTTGTAATTCCGTGGCTAAATATAGCAAAGGAATTAAATTTTTGTCACTAATTTTAGCAATGGAAGTAAATTTCCGTGGCTAAATATAGCGATAGCCACAGAATTTTAATTCCGCCATTAATTTTATTATGAATTTCATATATATATACACACACACCCCTTAATATTTTTTTTTTTTAAATGTGTATCATTTCAATATTTATACAATTAATATCAACACCAATCAAAATAATATTAACACCAATAATCAATATCAACACTAATCAAAATAATATTATTAACAACATCCAAATAATGTACATAATTACAATATCAACACTAATCAAAATTTAATTTACTAACAACATCCAAGTGTACATACATATCTTACAAAATGAAGAGTAAGGGCATAAATTAGTTCTGACAATTTCTGCCGACAATAATCAGCTTCCGGATAACAAAAGTCGGTGGGCTATCCAGTCTCTAAACCTGCAAAGGGATAGAAAACAACCATAAATAGGACATATGGCTAAATCTATAATCTCTGAACTCTGAGGACAGTAAGATAAAGAGCTAACTTTGCCAACCAAAGCAATGTGGCTTTATCTACACAAGCTGTAAGATTGATCATATGAGCAAATAACAATGAGATTTTGTTAAGAAGAAAATCAATGATAAGATCCTCCAAATTTGCATAATAAGATCTAAATTATTTTACCTAGTGCATCTAACTACGAAACAACACATTTTGTTTCTTCACCCTTTGCACAAAGCGCCTAGGGGAGACAACACCAGTTTTCTTCTTTTGAGAACTAATCTGCACAAAGTAGAATGCAACTTGACAGGATTATATTCTTTACCTGGTTATATAAACTTTCTAAAATCACTATCATTTGGACAAAATAAGAAGCTTTTAAGAGAGAAATGACAAGTTCAATTGGTTGAGTACAGAAGGATTCAGCTATGTTGAAAGATCTGATCACATACTCTGAACAGAATAAGCTGCTGCGCAGAAGAAGCATGCCAATTTTCCACAAATTTCAAGAGAAACAGAAGGAAGAAATTCCAGACTTCAGGCAGATTTAATATATTAGATGAGGACCAACACACTTAAAACAGACAAACATGCAAGCAAAACAAACCTTCTAGAAACAAAAAAAGGGATTAACATGGCATTAAACTAGATCTTGGAACATTTTTAAGAACTGCAACACTGGAAAAAGAATTATAATAGACTCCGGTTTGTGAGTTAAATGAACATTAGCAATAATTTTAACTTTGCTAATACTTTGACAGTCATATCCAATAATACGTTAAGATTGCAAGAAATTTTAACATTTACAGAAGTCATGTATGTCTAACAAGTTTGAGGGCCAATTATTCTGCAACTTTAGAAAATGTTAATCAAGTTAGAAAGAAGATGATTGTTTATCAATCCAGCTAGCAAGAAAGCAGAAACATTATTAGGCCACAAGAATTTTTTTTATTACTTTTAGGTCTATAACAAACTGCAATATCTTTAAAATTTTAATTTACAAGGAGAATCATCTTTAGGAAATAGCAATTGCTCCCGGAAAGGGGCACATAAAAAAAGAGCCCGTCTTTTATGTGAATTTCAAGAAGGAGAAGAGGCCTAATATGAGTTCATATCAAGCCTAACATGAGCCTGTTATGAGTTCATATCAAGCCCAATGTGGGCTAGGTATGAGTTCATATTAGGTTCAATGTGGGATTTCAGCCGATTCTTTGAATAACATTTTAACACTCCTGGTATGAGTTCATATTAGGTCCAATGTGGGATTTCAGCCGATTCTTTCAATAACTTTTTAACACTCCTGGAGAAGTCGAAATAAACAATAGAGGACATATTTGGACTCCTTGCAACCGCAGGAATCAACATGACCTGAAATGAGTGCAATTGGAGCTATTTATGTCAATTAGTGGATTTCAACATCCCACGTTGGGCTTGATATGTTGGGCGTGATATGAATTCATATCAAACCCAACGTGGGATTTCAGTCGAAATCCACTAATTGACCTTGAGAGCTTTGATTGCACCCATTTCAGGTCATGTGGATTCCTAAACTCATATCAGGCTCAATGTGGTATTTCGGCCGATTCTTTCAATAACATTTTAACACCTCCGGAGAAGTCGAAAAATAATGGATGACATATTTGAACTTCTTGCAACCTCAGAAATTCACAAGACCTGACATGAGTGCAATTGGAGCTCTCTAAGTCAAATTAGACCAAATGAGTTCATATCAGACCTAATGCAGGATCTCAAACGATTCTTTCAATAACATTTTGACACCTCCGGAGAAGCTGAAATAAGCAATGGATGACATATTTGGATTCCTTGCAATCTCATGACCTGAATTAGATACAATCGGAGCTTTCTAGGTCAATTAGTGGATTTCGACCGAAATGAGCTGAAATTTCACGTTGGGCCTGATATGAGCCCAACATGGTATTTTAGCATATTTCGGTCGAAATCCAAAATGTAACCTAGAGAGCTCCGAATGCATCATTTATACATGCACTAACCAAAAAAGAAATGTGCATGAGAATGTAAATGTAACTGAGAGAAGATACGGCCTAGTAAAATAACCAAATATTCCATAATCATGTAGATCAGGAAGAGTGAATGCTCACCTCATCCTCAACCTAGTGATGTGTGAAAAAATAATGAATCTTGTCATCACATATAACACTGTTGGCAAAATACTCCTAAAATACTTTCCTAATACACCCTTAATTACAGTGTTGGCATGCTCTTTAATTTTGTGAATTCCTATATTTTTCTTTCTAAATTCTGTATTTGATGATTCTATGTCATAAATTTATACTAGATAAAACACAGTTACACTCCTAGTCTTTCAGTATTGTTCCTAAACATGCTAAAAGTGTTTGTCTATGATGTTTTTGTCTAGTATTTTAGATAAAAAGGATTTTGGAACCACTATTATATGTATAAATTATGTATATAAATGATATGAGGGGTGTTATGAAATGGAAGATAGACATAATAGGACTTTGCTAAAGCATACTCAAATAATGTTCCATTACGTTTTACGTTTAGTAGATTTACATCAATTAACCGCCCTTTCTTTGATTCAGAAGGAATTGGGACAGATTGAGGGACAGAAAGAACAACTTGCGAAATGGCTATGAATTCGGAATCCTTAAGCTGCAATTGTTTAATTGCATTTATTGTTAAACTTTTATCTAAAAGTTTTAGTTACCTCTCGTGCTCGCCAATGTCGTTACATCCACCCTTGGCAAAGTAGAGGAGGAGGAAGCCCAAGTGGCAAATGAGGTTGGAGCCGGTGAGCGCCACCCGGTAGGTGAGCACGAGAATGGCCCTGCTACGAGAGCCCCTCTTGGAGGCCGACATCAACCCAGAAGCAGTAGCTGAAGACGATGGTCTGGCCGAGCGTGGTGGAGAGGATGGCAACAACTTGGAAGAACCGGGAGAATTTGAGCCAGAGGAAGGACATGCTGATGAAGGCAGAGTTGCAGAATACGGCCGCAAGGGCACAGCGGTTGCGGCCGAGGCATCTTCGTGGCTGCGAGGTCGCAGCTGGGTGAGGCACGACCTCGCCGCGAGGCCACAAGCGGCCGGGGCATGACCTCGCCTACGACTCCACGAAGAAAGAAGAGAGGGAAGACGTGGGAGAGAAGAGACGGAAGAGGAGAAAGTAAGCGAGAGAAATTTGGAAAAGTAAGAGAGGGAATTAGCGCTATTTCAGAAACCGAATAAAATTCGGTTGCTATTTCAGCAACGGAAAAAATATTCTGTCGGTAATTCGGTCTATATTTACTGGTTTTCTTGTAGTAAGACTTCACTTTGGCATAGTTAGTGTGGATGAGTGTCTTGTTAGTATATTGGATGGTTGAGTGCCTCTTGATAAAGCATCTTCCAGAGGAGGTGCTGCATCCGGCGGCCTATGAGGATCTCGTAGAGTGCCCCAGCAGGTTTGCAATGCTACAAATGGTCTTAATTAGCTGGAAATGGATCATCAGTTCACTTTACGAATACGAACATGCTGGATTCATATAATTAGGTTCGGTTTCTTTTGTTCGTCTTGTATTATGCTTCACAATTAGTGCAGTCTGTGTGTGCATTATACAAGATTTAAGAAAGTACTAATCAGGTTTCTTTCGACTCCACATGAACAGATCCTACTGAACCCGCTTTACCTTCCAGGCTCACGCATTGCATCATCGCACTTTGATACCAAAGTTCGTGCTCTTGCAAGAAAGTATCTATGAACATGGTGAAATTCCTGGTCGACGAATATTTGCTCGTCAAATACAGGATCATACCCAGTGTTTGATCTGGCTTAATTCCTTCTTTCCCTTTGCTGTTAGAATACTTGGGAGATGGCATTTTATCCTGCATTTCTTTCACAGAATTGAGCGACGCTGCTTATAGTGCCTGAGGCAGTTCTGGACTTCTAGTGTTGATGTTTGATCACGAAGGAAATAATTGTTGAGAAATGTCAAGTAGTGTCGATCAAATTTTGTGATTAAGAGCCCCACACTTTAACCAACTGAGCTATGCCAGTAACGTACAAATTAATTTGTTGATACTTTCTAATTAAATTTCAATTAAACATAACCAAAAATTACGATCTGTTTATGAATAATGTTCCCAAGCTCTTTATAAAATTGTAAAGCAGGCGTATCAGTAAAGGTGTTGTCACACTTTTAAATAAACATGTAAGCTTTCAGAATAAATAAGTTTATAATGTCAAACTTAATTATTAATTAACTAAGTAAATTTAAAAATATAAAAAAATCAAGTTTAAATAAGAACTTGATATATCTAAATGAATGAATGGTACATCATTTACCCATCCTCATCTCGACCGACTATAAGAGATGCATGAACAAAATCACCTCCTACTTCATGTATCTAAATTAATCAAGTTCAAAATAAATTTGAACAAGCTCAATCTTCCTAAAATAAAAATCAAATTAAATTTAAATAATCATTTTAACAAATTAATCCATTTTATACTTGTAGCCGACCCCACTTAGTGGGATAAGGCTTGGTTGTTGTTGTTGTTGTTGTAATCCATTTTATACTTGATTAACTGGACTCAATTTTTTTTATTAAATAAGCTTAAATGTTCGATCGACTTAACTAATGTAAGGTGTTGGTGCAATTTGTACTAATAATTAAACTCAGGTTTTGATAAATAACAAATGGATTAAAGTTAGATTACGTGTTATCTAACGTCTCTACTAAGAGTGCAGTGTAAAGTTTAGATGTGCGATTCCGGCAGAAAATCGAAATGTTTGATTCCCGGTGGATTGAAATCCGGATGTATGATTCCGGCAAGACATCGAGATGTTCGATTCCCAATGGAGTGAAGCTCGGAGTGCGATTCCGGGAGAAAATCGAGATGTTCAATTCTCGATGGATTGAAAACCGGATGTGAGATTCCGGTAGGAGATTGGGATGTGTGATTCTCGATCGGTTGAAGACCGGATAAAAGCCACGATCCCTTATCTTCGGAGATAAAGTTTAATTGTTGGAGGCGCCTACATGGGGCTTAAAGGCGCCTTCAACACTTTATAAAAGAGGTGTTCTGCCAGTTCACAAGATACAACTCCTAATTCTCCACCTACGAGTTGCTACACCCTTCGAAGTGTTGCGAACGCGTTCTACAACTACTGTGCTGCCGCTCCGAACTTCTGACTGCTGTCGGTAGACCGACATCAACTCCCGAGCTCATCCAGATTATCATCATACGAGTTGGTAACAGATTTAATTAAATTGCACTTAATTCATACTTACAAATACAAGGAAGTGTAGGCTGTTACACTATCATATTTTCTGTTATACTCTATTCACTCTTTCGGAATTACCGGAAGAAGTTTTTAGTGGATTGTTGAGCGATATGGTTCGGAGGACTGTGAGTCTTTGAGTAAGAGCCGTTAAAGGCTCCGAATGAAGTAATTATCGGTGTACTTAATTTTCTAATTTCCGCTGCGTTTGCTCCAACTATTTTTCGATCGATATTCATCCCCCTTTATCGAACTATACGGTCCTACAAGTGGTATCAGAGCCAAGTTAGCTCTGAATTAGTGGAACCACCAATCATGCAAGGGGGGTCAAAGTTTTCTATTTTTTTCTCTTTTTCTCTTTGATTTTAAGTTTTTCGAATCAGGTCAGAATCGGTGCAATCACCTCATTCTAATAATTTTTTCTCGTTCAAAATTTTTCTCGAAGTTGGTGCAACACCACTCGAGTCATCGACATTTTTTTTCTTCTTTTCAAGCACTGCTAATCCTAAGACCTAGTCTTGGAAATTTGTTTTGCAAATTTTCTTTTTTAGATAAATGACACATCTTGAGGGATACAATACTGCTCGACCACCACTTTTTGACAGAAATGATTTTTCATACTAGAAAAAGAAGATGGAAGTCTACCTAAAGACGGACATCTAGTAGTGGTTCATTGTCATATAAGGATACCAGATACCGATAAATCAATTGACCAAGACACCTAGCAAACTAGAAGATAGGAACCTAGAAGAAAGAAGAAGAATGCAAACAAATAACAAAGCACTAAACACCCTCCAGTGTGGACTGACAAAGGAAGAACTCAACCGAGTCAGACCATTCAACAATGCAAAAGAACTGTGAGACAAGCTAACCGACTCGAGGGTAATGAAACACGATCTACTATTG
>JBBPFP010000039.1:1354045-1365137 GCA_037974795.1 Kaempferia galanga | reverse complement strand
AACCACAACCACAACCAACAGCCGAACCATTTAAACTGACAAAATTTTACTGAAACAGATGTTAAGATTCTGATAATAACTAATGCCGAACAAAATAACAATAATCTGAAAGCCAATTTTCATTTTAAATAAGGCAAAAGATCATTAGAATAGGTTTAATAAATATGGGTGAGACTGATAATTATTGAAGTACATAAAGATTCATACTTTAGGATCCACAAAAATAATTATAGAAAAAAAATTAATTGCGGAGCGGGATAAATTTTTATATTTTTATGTGATAATAAGATGGCACATTAAAGACTACGAAAAAAACTCAAATAATTATTAATACTTGGAGAACCTCCAATAGTTGTATATCAGCTTTTTTTAAGGTTTAGGATTTAGGTCCGTCAAAATCAATAATTAATGATTAACAAGAATTGATAGAGGTAACTTTTTTTGAATATTGTTAATTTTGATATGAAAGAACAAAGTTGAAATTTCAAAACCACTATTAAACTACAAACCTTAAATCTTACATCCATAATGGTTAGAATTACTTTCTTAAACTTTTTCATTTCAGATATCTCCTTAAAAACCTTCTGTCCTTAGACTCGTAGCCTTATTTTCCATAAATGCATAAAAAATGATAATTTTCTAGATCTTGTTCATGAACATCATGGCTGTCCACCGCTGCAAAGCCGTCCACATCGATTTGTTTGAAGCAAGAAGCAGCCTCAACGAAGAGGTTGTTACAGAGATATTAGGAGACATGTTCAAGAACAAAGGCAGTTCCTAAGCACTTCCTTAAAATTGGAATTATACGATAAACCTTGATTTATTCAGAGCAATCTTTTGTTGGAGATTACTGTTGGCATTACCTTGTGAGTATCGTAGAAGAGCATAATCTTCTAATTAGAAGAAATAATAGGAGATTGCAAGTTTGAGTCAGATAAATAAGGTATACAAAAGATCAATTATAACATCACAAATACATACACAGACGCAAATTGCACATTACAAACAATAAATCCTCATTTTGTCAATCCAAAAAGTAGAAGACAAATATTGAATAAACAGAAGAAAATTTATGTAAACGCTCATTGTCATGCAAACCATCTTATTTGGTTGGCAAGTGAAATCATGATCAGTACAACACACAATCTTGCTTCAAGGGAACGAGTGCATTGAGAATGGAAATGAGCCTCAATCACCAGATAGTGAAGCAAATTGCATAGAACACAATATTTCGGCGAATAAAAAAATATTGTGGAAAATGACCTAATGAACACGAAAGCATTTAGATCTTGAATCTCTGAAATAGCATGAAAACTAATAAAGGTGAATTTATTAGGCAATCTACGTAATATTGACATATCGAGTTGAAAGTAATTTGTGATCATTGCAGCAAATGATATTGCTTCAAGGCAGTGAGTAAATTGGGAATCGAAAATTATCCTCAATTGCCAGACAATGAAGCAGATCGTAAAAACAAAATCAGGGATATGACAAGGGGATTACTAGAAGTATTGATAATGCCAACTCAGTCCCTTAGATGTTCTTTGATAATGCGATCATATCCGCAATAACCATTACAGGTCGGAAGACTCATCGTCGTCGTCGAAAACCTAAATCTCGAAATGGAGTGCGATCCGAAGTACTAAAAAACGACAAGACAATCGACTTCGATTCAAGGATGAAATTGATCGAGACAGACGACAACACAATCGACTTCGATTTGAGGACAAAATTGACCGAGAAATAGAAAGTAGACGCATTGAACAGGGGGCAGGCACGGCATTCCAGAGTAAGAAAAACAGCAAAAGGGGAAGAAATCAAAACGATCGACGACGAAATCACCTGTTGGCGATGAACGACTACACAGACACGACGCATCTTCATTCCGCCATTCCGAATTGCAACCAATTAAGATAACACAGTCGAGGCAGAAGACCGAACGACCACACAGGTGAACGCTTTCTGTTTTGGATGGAGACGAGAATAAGGCAAGAGAATTAAAGTATTATTTATTTATTATTATTATTTAATCTAGATATTTAACCAAAATCTTCTAATCCACATTTTGTGAACCACTCCTGATCCATAAAATATGGACCGTTGAATTAGATCAGAAATCTATATATTAATGTAATAAAAATTTATTTAAATAATCAATATTCTTAGATAGAAAAAATCTCCTGTAACATATCATAATTTAGATTTGCATCTTAGACTTTTTACTTATCCACGGTAAACTTAAGCATTGCACCATTATACGAGAAATATTTTCTTATTTTTTCTTTTGTGTCAAGGGAGACGAGATACACGGTGAAAGATAAGGAATGGCGATTAAATATATAAAAATATTTTTACTTTTGTAAATTAGACATTAAAAAAATATTTTAGATTTTCTTCCCCCAAAATAAGATGTCAAAAAATCATCTTGTTATCTTTTCTTTCCTTAACTCACGCGTTCAAAGTTGTCCATTCCCGTTTTTACGCTTCCCTCACCTCCTTCCAAAGGAAGCGTTATCAATGATTGAGATCACATCTTCTCGCCCGACCAGATCGCTTCGGCTGGAAAAAAACCTCTTTTTCTCTCCTTATCCCTGCCCAAGTAAACGCACAGGACGGAAGACTCAGCCGCCATCAAAGTGTGTTGACCTCATTAATCTCCTTCCAAAACTTGTTCCCCAAGTCTTCTCTCTCCCCTCTCCGCCATTAATCTCAACTACCCTCCCGTCCCCGCAATCCTTCATCCTCCGACCATTTCTTCACCAATTTCCCATCATCCATGAAAACGGTGTTGAATTCCTTACTGCAAGTCTTCCCCCAGGTAAGGACCACTGCTGCAGTCGGATTGCTTTCTATATTTCTCTTGACACTTTGCAAAATTTAAATTTGCAGATCGATTTGCGCATACTTAAGGCCGTCGCCAATGAGTTTCCCATGGATGTTGATACTGCAGTCGAGTTCATCCTCTCTGATGTCATTCCAATTATGAGCACTGAACCGGTACCGGAAACAAGTGCTCACGTTCATGCTCCTCCTGCTCTTGTTCTTGATGCACACCGTCCACCTACAAGTGAGTTACGATATTCCAGTATTTATTAAGAGTGTTTTCTGTCTAAGTAAACAAGAGATTGACTTTTCATTTACCACGAGGCATGCAGCACGAGCAGGAGATGGAAACCAACGTGCTGAAGAAACAAGGGAAGAAGAGGAAGTTAATCCAATTGCATGCTGATGCTGATTAAATACTTCGATATTATAATTAAATAATTGTTTGTATTTAAATAAACAATCTTAATCCAGAGTTTTTCTATGCAGTAACTTCAACTTTAAGAGACTCCAATATCTTATCGTCGACATCAAATTTTATGTCCTTCTTGTCTCTCCCGATTTCTACGTACTCTTGGAATCGCTCCTTCAGATCTTCGGGGAGGTTCGTCGTGCCGGTCCATCCTAAAACTTCCTTTGCGGCTCTTGGTTCTGCATAGAAGTGCTGTGCCATGTATAGAACACAAGTCAATTACTATTTGGAGTTGGGATTTCATTAACCAGGATGGGATGATTGATGGTCGTTGAACATTACCATATTTCTGAAAGGAAATGCTTTCCTAGCATCGACTCCGACAGATTTTGGATCATAGTGAACTAGTTTTAGCTCGCGGCCAGCTGCTTCTGCGCAGAGTTTTGCGAGGCCATTGAAAGTCACAGCTCGATCGCTGACACAATTGAAGATTTTGCCATTGGCAGCAATGCTGTTCTCGACGGCCAGAGACAGCATGCTCGACAAATCCCTCACGTGTGAAATGTTGGTCAGTTGCATTCCTGATCCAGGGAGTGGAATGGGGCGATCGCGAACAATTCCTATGATTAAAACAAGTTCAGTGATGAAGTAATAGAGTACTAACAATTCGGTTACAAATTAAGATCAGAAACCATGGCATTAAAGGAAGTTGACATGAAACATATATAGTAAAGTGTTCTTACTATCGAAAAACCACTCCTCGCAGTCTTTGTTGTTTCCAGATCCTATCATGTACTGCGGACGAAATATTGCAAAACTACTGAAAGATAACTCTGCTATATATTTCTCCGCGCCTACATGACTAGCATCTTCTTTGACAGGATCCTACATTTTTGTCCATAAGATAAGATTGTCATTATCAGAGACAAGATTAACTAAACTTAAGCTGTAAAATAGAAGGCATTGCGGACTCAGATATTAACTTAGACTTCTACTACTAATCGCAAAAGCATATGCTTTATTATTCAGTAATTGGAAAATAATATGGTTTGCATTAACACTGTTATGACAAGTAACAAAATTAGCATGGTTAGTTTGAATTATACAGCATACCCCTTCGACATGAGGGAGTTCGTCACTTGTTTTGTAAATCCCAGCACTACTAATGTACAGGAATTGTGCCACTCCAGTAGATTTCGCCCAATCTGCTACAGGCCTAAACTTCATAGTTAGTATTACAGGAAGAAGAAACATTGCATGGGACAATTGCACACAACATAAATGCCTACTATAGCAAATCAAATAGAAATAAGAAATATAAGCTTTTGTCGACAATGCATACAAAATGTCTGTTTTTTTTTGAATCTCTAATGAAATGAAGTCTATAAGAACTACTAATGTCATAAGATATGGTGCCTTGTCTGTCTAGAAAGGAAACAAACATTTTTTTCATTTCTGTTAAGAAGGCAATGACAAGATGTTGTATTTCCTGATAATTACTCATAAAAAAGCACCTCATAACAAGAAGATAGACACCTCATGTCCCGCTTATATTTCTTCATAATCAAATTGCAAGCAACCATTCATCTGATTTCCTATAGACTTTTTGATATGCTGCGAACAAGAAGCCTCTCATCATCACTTTAACTATGTTTAGCCCAAAGAGCGTATAAATAACACAATTATAGAAACATAGGAAGCTTCACTACGTAATAGCTAGCTTCAATGACCACTTCTTTTTTTTCAACAAGAAATCTTACATAGCAACATAATCATATGTTAAAGTGAAAATTAAACAAAAAAAAAAAAAATCTAACATTGTCTAGATAAGAAGAATTGACAAAATCTCACTCACACATGAATTTATGATTAACCAAACCTTAACGAGACTAGACTTGAACCTGATTCTACTAAGAATTACAGTTCAAATCCATGTTTCTATCATCACCCATTGCTCTGTTTTTAGCAAACGCAACTACTTTTTGCTACTGTAATATCTGTTCTACCTTGTATTACTCTTTCTTTAGTCAGAGAATGGAGTTAGTTTGTGGAGAATATCTACTCACTTGACAGTGTCCAAATCCTTCCCGTTGTTTTCCAAAACAACATCAAATTTGATTCCGCTAACAATCTCGGCCACCTCCGCAGGGTCTCCCCAGAGTGTCTTCCCCCCAGCGCTTACCAGCTCCTATACATTACCGAGCCCATTGCCAACAATAAGAGCATCGAAATTGAACGAAACAGTAAATGGGGATCGAAGAATTAGGGTAGAGCGGCAGTACAGAGAATCTTGTGAAAGGGGGTTTCTTCATCTTGTCGGAGCCCTCATCTCCGACGGTGAGAACGGTGACGTCGTGGCCAGAGGCGAGGAGCTCCTGAGCGAAGTAGAACCCGATGACGGCATGACCCCCGCTGTTGGTATTGACGATGAGGACGCTCTTCCTGTCGAGGGAGGCAGCTTTCACAGAGAAGGTAGGGCGTCTCGTGAGAGGGCGATAGGAGGAGCGACGGGAGGTGGAGGGGGAGGAGAATAGAGAGGGGAATGGGGTGGAGGAGAGATAGTGATGAGTGATAGGAGGCAGATAGAGAGAAGACGTTAAGCGGAGGGAAGAAAGAAAGGAAGTGACGGAGGAGGAGGCGGCGGCGGCGGCCATGGTCGGAGGAGACGGTAGCGGCGTTGGCGGCGGGCGAGCGAGCGCCGTGGAGGTGTAGTCGCTAAGATAACGTTTCCCGGCCTCACAGTGGTGTACAACGTATTAAAATAAATAATTCAATTTTTCTCAAAATTATTAAGCGCTGTTTATTAATTTTATCAAAATTTTTTAAATTTAATCAAAAAAATGTAACTTAATAAAAAATTATTTTAATACAGTTTAGCAGATATATCCATAACTCCCACACAAATAGCGAATATAATTATAATAAAATAACTCAAATTTAATAAAATAATAATAATCTTTATTCTATTATTATTATAACAAGTACTCATTACAATTTTAATCGAATTTAAACAATTTTATTTCTAAGTACGTAAAAAAAATGATATAATTTTGAACTGTTTTAACATTTTAAACAAATTAAAATAATTTTATAATATTTTTGCTTAATGGACATCACTTATCCAAGAAAGCCATTGATTGACCCTCTCAAGTCTGCTCCTCTTAGCTATTTCAAACTTTAAATATTTGATCTATCATTCAAAAATCTAACTATACCACCCTACCCTGAACATTCTTTATAATAGTTATAATTATATTTGTTATGAGTTAAAATTAAAAACATCAAAATATAAAAAATATTATTTTGATAATTTTAAATTATGTACCGTCTCACCTTAGAGGAGATATAAGGGCATCTATAATCGTGAAAGCTCTCCAAAAGCTCCCTCGATGCTATGTCAAAAATAAAAAATCTTATTCATCTCGCCACTATAAAATAAAAAAAAAAACCCGATATTTTCTTACAACTCCTTTAATTTTTGAACGGCTCCCTGTTTCCTTGACAAAAATGAAGGAGCTCCCTCCACTATGGGAGGGACCTCCCTCATCTCATCCATGTCACAATGGGAGCTCATTGCAGATGCTCTATCACTCTACTCCTTCCTCCACCAAGATGCCGACATAGAAGTGGCCTTTTGGACAGTGATGACTCCAATGAACTTCCAAGTAGATTTCTCTTCCTCCTCTTTTCGTGCCACTAGTGCACGGCAGTTGCTCTCTCTTCTTCCTTGTGCTCCTTTTACTTCATGCCAAATGGCAGCATAGTTGACACTCCCACGCGACATACAGATAGTTTCATTTTGGAGAGTGATCAAAATGCGGGCTCAAAATGAAAGATCAAATCATTAGCTTTGATAACTTGTCTCCTATATCACCTGTCAACCAGTCAAAATGGATAGTTTTTTTCAGTAGTAGTTTTTATCAGAAGTGAGAAAAAAGAACTAGAATTAAAAGATTTAATTCCTGAACCTACACTTATTCATGTAAAGATTGAAAAATAAATTTAACAAAAGATCCAAACAAACAAACATAAACACAATTTTCTAGGACTAGATATATGCTCAATGGTATCAACATAACAAATTCAACAAACACACAAGCATTCTAATTGAGAGGCCTCAAACCAACCAGTAGAACAGTAAATTAATAGCTCTGAATTCTATACTATTAATAGTGTAGTATTCCCACTCACTAACATCTAGTATGATGATGATTTTATACTGCCACAGTAAGATTTCTTAATGCCATTAAAAATACAGCTTCAAACAAGTATACGTAGATATAGTATGTTCTAGCATCAAGCTTGCAATCAAGATAATTATACAGATCCTATCACACAACTGGCTTCACAAGTTAATAGATCTTTGGCTCTGTAAGTTAACAGGTTTGTGACTGGAATCAGCACATGATATATGAAATCATGAACTAACCTACAAACTAAACCATAGCAGTGACTCCAGGGCAATCATGGTTAACTGTTGAGGACAGTTCATCAGAAGAGTTCTGACTAGAAAATAAAGAATCAGATGAAATCTAGATAATTTAACTACATAAACTGATTTATGTAGACTGTCACACTCACTAATTATATGCTGGAAGGGGTAAACACCAACCAAAATTGATATAACGACCTTTTACACCTTTAGCTAAACACTTGGTTCATTGCACTTTCAGTTTCCTCTCTTGGGTAGATAAGCACTTAAATTAGCAATAAAAGGAAAGGATTACAGAGATGAATAAATCATAGAGTTTGTAAATCAAATGTGATGGACATCAGAATATGCAGGTACCAACTTGACTCCCGAAATGAAGGTGCATCAAAATTATACTGTCTATAGTCACAAGGAAGAACATCACTCTTGAAGAAATTATATTAATTTCACTCTACTTTCTTGTATGGTCTCCCATTGAATTCGGCAACTATAGTTTTGTAGAGGTTTCACTGAATCACGACATAAAAATATGACCAAGGAAAATCCATTGTTAGTGATGTTATTATCGCAGTGTGTATTTTCTTGTTTTGTTAATTATATTTCACTCTTATCATTGAACCTACTACTTGGTGAGGAAAAAAATTAAGCCCGAACTAGTATGCTTTTCATGTGATGAGTGTAGTACATATTTTCTTTTGTATGAGATCCACGTGTTCTTTGCTATTTTCCTTCCAAGCATATGGAAGAACACTTCGATACATGTTACGTGTTGGTTGAACTCCTGCATCATCCATCCACTGCAGAACCTGTACAGGAATAACTTCCAATAGTTCATAAATGTGATAATGAAGAAACCTAGATCTACCATGAGACTGTGAGAAATAAATTTCAAATCAGATTAGAAATTTAGAGTCACCAAAGAAAATAAATTAAAGAAAAAGAATATAAATATACATAACATAATTAAGGTAATGGCAGATGAAGATTACAAGAATTGTTTCAAGAATTATCAGACTTGATGAAGTATGAAACCTGATCGTGCAAAATGAATTCCTCAATAAAGCATTGGCATGGACTGTCTATTAAGATAATTCCAGGACCACAAAATGTGGCAATCACACATATGGATGATGGCTTTACTTTTTGAAGTAGCTAAACTGATTAAAAACCATTAGTAAAAAGGATAGAGATAAAGGCATAAAGCAATCATTTATATCTAGGGATCCTTTTTCTGATCCCCTAGATAAGGTAAGTTTGGGTGTTTACTTTTAGAAGTAGCTGTTTCTCTACCAATAGTATGAAATAGGAAAGACAGAAATAAAGCAATAATTTATTATCTCTGGATCCTTTTTCTAGGCCTTAGATGAGGCAAAATTGGGCAATTTGACATGCATAAATTATTTTGACCGAGAGAAAATACATGAATAAACCAGGTTAAGGTTTGTGGTGGAATATTATTATTTTCTTTTGTTCTTCAGTGCAGAATCATGATTTACAAACCATGGCTGCATGAATTGCCATTTTTTATTCAATCTACAACTTTTACTCAGGCCACAAAAAAAAAGGAAACAAGGGAAAGAAGGGAAAAAAATACTTGAAGAAGTGGAACCATATGGCAGGCCAGTCTCTCACTTCTTAGTTTCATTAGAATGTTCTATGTCAACAACAATGGTTGAGGCAGCATAATTCTCAGCACTATGAAAATACATGGCATCTGCATGTACATGTTTGGCTATTGGCAAGCACACATCATGAGGCCTTTTGCCACCAATGTTGAGGATCACGAAGGACTTGAAGAAATTATAGTGCATCATGGAAGGAAGGTAGCATAGCATTGAGTAGACAGACAATGATTAACAATTGCAGATTATAGATGAAGCTGACATAATCTTTGAGGAGTTACAACATCAGACATACCTCAACATACATTCTCCATCTTCCAGTTGCCAAGAGATTTCTCAACAGAATTGAGTGTGTTGTCAAGCTAACATTTGAATGTGAGGATAGTATCTTGTAATAAACCTGAAAAATGAAAAGAACAAAGTGTCAATCCCCAAATGAATCAATGAACATTTTAATATGAGGATAGTGTAACAACAACAAGCAATCCTTCATCCTACTAAGTGAGGTTGGCTAATGTGAGGATAATATCTTGTAATAAACCTAAACAACCATAGGAGGAAAGTGCCAATCACAAATGAATTACATGACAGATATACAGTTCTGTTGATAATATTAAACAAAGAAACAGATGGTATCTACCATACAAATGATGACTATTGATTTAATAAGTCAAAACCAATAAGAGGCCTGTGTAAATGGTTGGTGCAGTCGACATCAAGTCAAGGTTGACCTAGGTATGAATTGTGTTTTGACATTGAACAATATATTTATTATTAAAAATATTTGGAAGATTATTGGTATATCGGCTCCTAGCCAATGTTGGCCATTGAATGAGTCAAGTAGATCTTGGTGACCGGATACTTGACTGTGGAAGAAGACCAAGTCGGTTGAGGTCGATCAAATACTTGGCAATTGGGAAAGTCCAACTGATGTTGGCAATAGGAAGTCCAACAGGTGCAGGCCTTGGTAAAGGTGCAACAATAGAAAGTCCAACAATGAAGTTGATACATAGAGAAGTGCAAGCAGGTGTTGGCAACAAAAGTATAGACAGATCAAAGTGGACTGAATGTCTAGTAGATGATGGAAGTTTAAACAGCTTAATGGAGATCGGATGTTTGGGAATTGATGGGAGTCCAAGCAGGTCAATAAGGACTAGATATCTAGCAAATAATGGAAGCCTAGACAAGTCGACGAGGATTGGAGGTCTAGCAAGTGATAAAAGTCCGAGTCAACGAGGACTCCTAGCAAATCAACAGTGAATGGATGTTAAGCAATTGACGGAAGTCCCAACAAGTAAAGATTAACAGGATGCCAAGAAAGGTTAAAGTCCTAAAGGAATGAACTCTAAGCAAGTGAACTCCCACAGATAATGAGTCTCTGAGTAAGGGGAAGTCTCAAAAAAATAGATCCTTGGGTAGTGAAATTTTTGACAGGTCAAGGTGTTGGACCGTTTTGTGCCATTAGACGAAGGTAGATTAGTCTACAATTAAAAATATTCCTTTCTTGGGCACAATTAAACTTAGCCAAACACAATAATTAATTAAGAACAGAAATTAAAAGTAGTACGAGATACAAAGGAATTTACTTGGATCACAATCAGGGGATTGTTACTCTAAGACAGTTGAAGCTCTAAACAAAATCTCCTTCGTCGGAGGCGGAGAAGCCTCATACAAGTCGTTGAAGATCGCCAACTTCAAAGTTCGAATACAAAGTAGTTTACAGGGTTTGGAATGAATAAACAAGTTGAACCAAGGCTCTAGTTATAGCCCTGGCAAACTTCATCTTGAAACTATCCCAGGCGC
>JBBPFP010000039.1:1153452-1164148 GCA_037974795.1 Kaempferia galanga | reverse complement strand
TTCTCTGATCATAAATCAAATTAAGCTCGGAGTCCCTTTTTCTTTTATATGTTTGTTCAACACAAACTGTAAAATCCCAACAAAAATAAAGACTCATAATTATGTAAAGCATAGTAAACATTTCATGCAATTTAAATCACTCATATATAAAATTATAACTATAACTTAGTATACCCCTTTGCAAACGATATTGATACCACTGTAAGGATCTAGTGCACTAAACACATAGAAAGCGTAGTGGAAAAATAAATACTAAGTCATCTCTAAAAGATCTATGCGAAGGAAAACCATATACTAAGTTTTTATTCTATCTAATAGATTGAAGTTACCTTCGTTGCATGCCCTTCGCAATCCTGACAGTAACTTTTCTTTGGATGCAGATCTCAGCATGATCAATTGTTTGCGCCTTTATGGTATCCACAAGAACACGTTCCGCTCATCTCAAGAACTCACGATTTGCAGACGAATAACTAAGAGATGCTAGACTCTTTTGTTGTTCGGCCAAAGAAGGAGAGATGCTACTCTCCCATTCTTGTATTCGGCCAACGAGAAGAAAGAAGAGGAAAGGAAGCCAAGAATTCTAAAAGCCACACTCTCACAAAAATGAGCAAATCCCTTTTATATTCATCTAATGAATATGAAGGGTTTTTAACTTTTCATCAACCCCTCTTAAGTGCATGATTAATTCCCAATTAATCATCATGTTGCCTTCTTAAATTTGATTCAAACTTAAAGAGATTAGCTTAAGTCTAATCCAATAGGCCTAACTTGAGTCTAACTCAATAGGTCTAACTTGAGTCTAACTTAAAATTGTCTAATCCAAATTAGACTCAATGTATTAGCCCAATAGTTCATCGTATGAACCCAATAAGCCTAATCATCGCATTATTGGCTCTTAGGGCTAATACTAACAGAGATGCCCCAATGAGATGTTGCAAAGTGGATAGATTCTGGGTCCATGTCAGCAACACTTCAGGCGCCTGGACCAATCCAAGCAGCCGGGTGAAAATAAAAAAGTATTCTTCAAACCATTGAAGAGTCATTATAAAGCAGATAAGATGCACCGCTAGAGGCGCCTAGAGACTGTCACATCAGTAATAGATAAACTCGACCAGTAGGCTATAAATAGAGCCCTGGTCCTAGGAGTTTAACACAATAATTATTCACGAACTCTGTACTTTCACTTCTTCATTTTGTAGTTGTTTTTCTGAGCTTTCAATGTCTCTAAGAGGCTATTCTACCTTCACCGATAGAGTAATTTTAGTGAGCTTATCTTGTCTTGAATTAGTAACCTCCTTGGTTGCAAATCAAGTAAATTCTACCTCTTCTTTAATTTATGTCTATTTGATTTCTAACTACTTAACCTGATTTTATCTTTGCTAAAAAGAAATCAAAAGAAAGTCATGTTTTTAATTGCAAGACTATTCACCTCCTCTTCCCCTCTAGCCAACCTCAAGGAACCTTCAATTGGTATCAGAGCGAGGATGTTTTAGAAGGATTTATCGCCATCTAAAACACAAATGGCTAGTGTAAGCATTCATCTATCAAAGTTTGAGGGGGACTTCGCTAATTAGAAAAGAAAAATGAAAATATTCTTTAAAACTGATTTTGATATCTTATTAATAATCAAATATGGTTTTGTAGTTCCTAAATATCAAAACAGAGACAAAAAAGAGCACTAGTGGACCAAAAAGAAGCAAGCAGACTTTGCGGCTAATGGCAATGCAGAGTTCCATTTGCTGAGCATCTGTCGCCCCAAGAAGTCAATCGGATCATAGCCTATGAATCAGCTAAAGAACTTTGGGAGAAGTTCCTGAAGTTGCACGAAGGAATCTCAGTGGCCAAGCTAGTGAAACGAGATCTGCTTTGGAATCAACTAATAAACCTCTGAATGGAAAATGGAGAAACAGTAGCTCAACTGCATGTGAAGATCAAGGAACTGATTGTTGGTTCCTTTTGGGCCAGCTGGAGGAGTTGACTATCCTGCAAATCAAAGAATAAAATATCTCGAGCTCTATTTAAGCAGGGCTTCAACGTTAGTTAACACAACGATTTAAACAAATAAATATAAATACAAGAGGCTCAGAATATTTACTTAGTTACAACCTAGGTAGTTGTTAATTCAAGGCAAATGAACAACTCACTATCAATTTCTCCTTCGTTGCAGGCGGAGAAGCCTCTTACAACTTTTGAACGCTTAGAAACAGCTAGGAAAGAACTACAGAAGTTGTGTACAACTTGAATCTCAGTTAAATGAATAATTCCTAGATTCAGGGGTCTTTTTATAGGCCCTAGAAAGCCTATCCCGAAGGCTGAAAGCGCCTCCAGGGTCATCCAAGGCACCTTCAAGGTGAGAAAACCTTATCGACAAGGATAAGGTTTACAACGGGCGCTGACCGCTCTCGCCTTGCTGAAGGCGCTTCCTTCAGCAAAAGGCATGGTGGCGCTAGGGGTGTAAACGAGCCAAGCCGCTCGTGAGCTATTTGGATCTTGGTTTGAAAAAAGTTCGTTCGAGTTCATTCGATTAAGTTAACGAGCCGAGCTCGAGCCTAATTTCGAGCTCGAAAACATTATCGAGCCGAGCTTGAGCTTAACAATATTTAGTTCATGAGCTCGCAAACATGTTTATTTAGAAGCTTGCGAACGTGTTCGTTTAGAGGCTCGCGAACATGTTCGTTAAGAGGCTCGTTTTCTTCTTCTTCTTCTTCTTCTTCTTCTTCTTCTTCTTCTTATTATTATTATTATTATTATTATTATTATTATTATTTATATATATATATAGCTAATTATCTTAAATGAGCTCGAACTAAGCTTATTTAATTTTTAAACGAGCTTTTTCAAGCCGAGCTCGAGCTATTTAATTTTATTACAAGCCGAGCTCGAGCTTAAGAACTAATTCCCAAATCGAACTCAAGTCGAGCTCGAATCGAACTCGAGTCAAGCTTAGGGATAACGAACCAAGCTCGAGCTTCTTAGTGTTCGACTTGGCTAGGTTCGATTACACCCCTAGATATAGCATGGTCAAAATTAGTAGCCAACTCTAGCCCCACCTACCATATCCAAGCTAATAAATAAATCTATGAAGTATGAATACAACCTTACCAAGTTTCAAATCTTCATCATATAGAGATTTTCTTTGCAGTTAGTAGTTCAAGTATTCCTAAAGCTAATGACACTGACATTGATTAACTGTTATCGATGAGAATAGGAGGTAAGACCATTTCTAGTCAATATTTTAGATTACATTGTTGTTCTTCACTTCCTTGACCATTCCTTGTTAATATTTTAGTTTACTTTGTTGTTCTTACCTTCCTCTTTTTCTCCTTTGTCAACCACTAGAACGTTAGCATTCTGCATCCATCAGAAAAATGCTGAAGGATGTCAAACTGTACATAGATCCATTTTAGGAAATAGTAAAAGCAGATACCAAAATATTTTTATTAAATAATTTTAACAAACAACATTACCATGAAAAACAGGAATAAAGAAATTAGAGATTAATGTTCAAGAAGATAGATCACACACCATAATAAAGGCGCCCGCCATCACATCCTTGGTGATTACTGTACACGTAAACACCTCCACAAAAACGAGTTGCATTTCTAATTGCATCCATTCGAAGATTAAGCTTTCTTAGTTGATGGTGGCTTCCACTAGCATTAGTAAAAATTTCAACACCATTCAATGCTAATGCAATTCGAGGACCATTAGCTGTAAAAAGCTCTTCACATGTTTCAGCAGCAATAGATCTGATAAAAGTCATGACAGAAACTAAACAGTTTAGCAATAAGCAGTTGTCTGACAGATTATATTTGGTATGACCAAAATGGTTTCATTACTACCGATTTCATCTAAAAAACACTGGCATATGAGACCATAATGAGATATAAGCTCAAACGATCAGTTTGACAGAGAATATTTAAAGTCAAACCAGATTGTAGTCTGAGCAAAGAATTGCTTCCCTCTAACAAGCTCAACAACATAAAATTTAATTAAATAATGGTATTTTCTAAAACAAATACACACCAAACCAAAATCTGGTAGTCAAAATCTGGTATCATAGGACTAGTAACCTAAAATAACATATTGGACCAAAAAAATAATGCAAAAAAGTATGTTTAGTAATTCTTAACTGGAAATAAGGATGGCAATGAACGCCCAGTAATCACCAATAATCAGATATCCAGCACCCAACTCATTTATGTCAATCTAGGTATCTGATTATACTTGTAATTGGATTCAGATCTTCAGGTACACTTAAAATTATAGGCACCCAGTATCCATAGGTACCCACATATTTTTCTCATTTAAGTCAGGTACACATGAGTGTCCTTATCTTCTAGCCGCTTGTGTTGGGTACCAACAGGATTGGTACCCCTTGATCATATGAAACACATGCTAGACAGAACAGATAGTGAATGTTTAAACAGATACAGGTTTGGGTACTATCCAAATATGTTGGTACTTGACCGGTTGTTGTCCCTAAATGGAAATAAAGTCAACTTGATTGGCTACCACCCTAAATGGAAACAATTCCTTAGTTTGCTAAGGTGTAGTAGACACAAAAAGGAGTGACCTGATCAATTCCCTTTACTGATTAGTGATATATGCAAAACAGATATTGATAAGATGAAATATTGGTGGTATATGGCCAAAGAGGAGAAATATGCTCAGTAGCTCTTAAATCTAAATTCTAGGTTTTAACTCAGAGTCAATCGTCACACAGGTGCTAAAATCTCTTTGCTACTAAGGGTGTCACGGATTGGGACAGGAAATTTTGAGAAGCTTAGGATTGAAGTAAGCATTATAGTAACAATGCATTTAGTATTAAAAGGCTTACTATTATAAAGGTCATAGGGTTTTAGGATAAGAGCGCTGAAGTAGTCAAATCCATTTTTTGAATGGAAGGAATCAATATTCTTAAAAAAATCTACATGTAATGTTGACAGAATGACAGCTGATGTAAAAGAAGATGCAACGCGCCTAGGCTCTCTTTCCATGAGTTGGACTGCTGCTCAGAATGGAAAAGATGAGAGTAGATTATATTGTGCCAACGGCATTATGATTTCCTATATTAAAAAGTGGGGTAGAGATTGCTCCATATAGCTGCTGTTAAGGCTTCTTGAAGTACTTCTCAAAAAAGTAGAACTGCCCCATCATCATGACCTCCCTTTCAGTTCTACTTGATCAATAAACAACAGAAATAAGCCACAGTAGAAATCAGATGTGAGGACAGCCCTAGACCAAGCTGGAATTGGTCAAAGCCACAAGTTACCATGCAATCTACAACACTGGATCTAGTGCATTGCTAGTAGTAGCTGCAATTGAGAAGCCTCACTGCGTTAAATCAATAACAAGAATAGGTGGTGGCCAGATGGCCCAGATCTGAAGACAAACAGAAAGAAACCATGGCTCGAGCACAGCGCACAGTACAGCTTGCAATGGAGAAGATGATGTGTGGGAGGTCCTAGGAATTGGCTGCTCCTAGACAACATTGATAAGGGATTACATCACTTCTATGGTTTTCTGATATTCATGATCTTGTAATCAGGAAACTCAGCTTTCTACCATTAAAATATATACTTCTCCCATCAAGGAATGCCAAACTGTAATGATATAAGCAAAAACATCTTTTGGACAAACAATCCCCAAATTGAACCAAGCAATGGCTAGACATATAATGAAACTTTAGAATTATAATAAATACCCAATAGTTCCAGTTAAGTATTGATCATAGATAAGCCAAGTATTTGCAAAGGAGTGACAGTTTAGCATCATGAATGAATCTTCTATTAACAATCATTCTCTATAGACTGATTTTTCTTGGTTCATCATAAAAAGTACAAACCTTTAAGTGTATAAAACCAAGAGAGGGTGTTCGAAATAACACTGAAAAAATGCAGAAATAAAATATTTTTTACTAAAACCTATCATTTAGCAAGTTGATGTTACATTATAAAATAACTACAACTACATGTATAATCAAGGAAAACACAGCAAAAAGATAAGCATCATGCTACTTGATTAAGAATCATCCACAAGCTACTTACACATCTAAAAACTGAATATAGCCATAGCCAAATGGCACCGACTGTTGTGATAGGGACTCAGAAATATTTATGGGGATTTGGAACTCAATTAGCTTGTCCTTAGAAGTCCACGCTGAGAACCAACGAAATTCCCTGTAATTTCCATCATTTGCAAGGCACATCTTTGGTCGGATCATCAGTATTCTTCGGTTCAAGCAGAAAACTTGGCAATTGTATCTAACACCGCCGTGAATAATTGGCATACCTATGCTACACAATATGTTTTCAGTCCAATCCCCTAGAAGAATATCTTTTAAGCATTCCCATCTGCAGACAATTGTAAAATTTGATTAGTTAAAAAGGAAGAAGATTTATAAGCACGGTAAATCCACTATGCAATTATGTCCGGTAAAATCAATCGTCTCTAAAACAATTTCTGATCATTTATTTTATCAACTATTAACTAAATAAATATGTAAGCTACTTAACGTTCACTCATGCAGTGAGGTACAAAAAATCTTGAATAGCTTTTCATTGTCACAAACAGTGTTGATTAAGTCATTTTATGTTAACTAAATAAATATGTAAGCTACTTAATGTTTCACTCATGTAGTGAGGTACAAAAATTCTTGAATAGTTTTCATAGTCACAAGCAGTGTTGATTAAGTCATTTTATGTTAGCACAACTCCAAAACTACTTGGTTAGCTGACTGGTATATAGCAATTCAAAATTTTTTATCAAGCTTGGGTTTACCACTTTGGAAACTCCTACAAGCAGAAAAGTCCACTTAATTTGGAATTAGGTTCCATCTAAAGATGGCAGAATCCTTAAATTGCCATCCACCATATAAGTTTTCCAACAACAATTCTTCGTAGAGAGTAGAGAGAGTGAGAGACCTTTTTAATTTCATCTTTAGTCATTATTACTAACATGTTCTCAGCATTCAATTAGGTATCATGTTTTATGAATTCTAAAGGCTCTACAATGCTATCCATCATTTCACTTAGTTCAATATTACAAATCAATGTCTCATTAAATAGCAATTCACATGTTCTATTCTTTTAGTTATTCATACAACTGTATGACATTGAAAGAAGATCTATTTATTCCAAACTTGATAACTGAAATCAAGGAACTTCATAACGTTAGCATAGGTTATTATCATTTTTTTTTAAATAAAAATTCTGACATTTTCATAAGTTTCACTCTATCTTATACTAAGAAATGGTTCATTCTTGAAGATGAAAAAGACTATATGTATATTACAAAAGTGAGTCAAAATCCTTTTTACACATATCAGAGTAATAAACTCAATTGGTCAAAATAATCACGAGGTCCTAATCAATGATATTAGTACTTGGATTTATTGTACCTATAATAAAATATCAGTTCAGCCATCATAATGTAGCTAAACAAAAAAAAACTCTTTTCAATTTTGAGGGGGAATTTCCTAGGATGTCGAGAACAGAATTGTTCTATCGAATGGTTATTATTAAAAATAACTACGCCCAAATGCAATTAAATTGTAACCAAGAACTACGATCCTACAAATATAGAGAACTCACGCATGGGTAACAGTGTCCTGTTCTAGAAAATGATCTTCACAACCATAACCAGTAATTTCAAGCTCCGGGCCAATCCTGATAACAGCTCCTGCTTCTTTAGCCCTGGAGATTGATTCTTTGATATTCCGCAAATTAGTATCAAAATCCATGGCCCATTGGTTTAGGTTACATGTTGCTACCTTCAACAGCCTCATTCTGAATTTCTTCAATCTGTAGGCAAATCCTAATCAGAGACAACAACAAAACAAATAATAATAATAATAATAATAATAACGTGATGATATAACAGAGGGAAAAAATCTACCACAAAAAATCTGATAAGGCAAAAAACTTTAATAAAGCCAATACGATGTCACGAGGGGTGAAGATCCTCTTTTATAGAATAAAAACGACCAAATTCTCTTAAAGAATAGGTTAGAAGTTTCACAGATCTGCGGTAGGGAGGAGGTTAAGGTGTCGGAGGAAGGCGACTCTACCGGTTGTAGGCTAAGGCAGAAAGAGCAGTTGAGATCCCTTCTCGCCGGCGGTTCCTAGCCGCTTATCCTTCTCCTCGCAGCGGCAGTAGCGGCAAGCGAAGCAAGGCACGGGAACTTGGAGAAATGGTGGGATTTAGCGTCCTGGACGGGAAGCAGACTTGAGAAAGTACCACGGTACGAAGCTACGAGGAAGCGGGGACCCTTCCGGAGAAGGGAACGGGGATAGACTTGATAGAATATGTGAGTTCAGCCCAGGCTAGAGTTAACCAAATATGTGAGTTAAGGATGGGTATAAAAAGTTTAGTTAAATTCAATCAATTGATTAAATTGACGGAAACTAAAATTTTAGTTTGATTAATCTGAAAGTTTAATAATTTTTTTAGAAATATTAATTATATTCGTTTAGTCAGTTTGGTTTTAATTTTAAAATTAAAATTTAGTTAAACAGATTAAATTGATATTTTGAGTTGAACTGAACAAAACTGAAACTAAATCAAATTAAACTGAACTAAATCAAACCGATATTATGATTTGAAATAAACCCAATTGGAGCCGAACCAAATTAAAGAAAATATAATCAAACCAAACCTAAAATTTTAGTTATTTCGGTGGAAAATCAAATTAACTAATGTTTTATTAGTTCGATTCGTTCTATTTTTTTGAAAAGTTCGATTGATTTAGTTGATTCGAAAAAAAAATTTAATCAATTCAATTTTTAATTTAATAGGTTTAATTGATGGGAGGTTCAGATGGAGTGCGCTGGATTGATGGTCGTGCGTTGGGTGAGGGTCACGGGCCCAACCTCAGGGTGCGGTGCCCGTGCCAGCTCTAGCTACAGCAGATCCAGAGAAAGATTTGGATGTTCTTGCTCCAAATGACGACGATGATGATCTCCGATCTAAGTGCTTGTATTAGAGGAAACTATAGACATTCGATTCGAGGAGGCTCACTTGGAGTGAGAGCTTACCTGAGACACAATTAATGGATACTCGGCTTGGAGCGATTAAGCGCCACTAGATTGAGCTACGTGCAGGAAAGGTGTAGTTGCAGACTTGCATGGCCTCGCTATGTTACATAATACACTCCTAGGGCCCTTCTCCTGTACAGTCACCTCCTGCCTTATCTGATGATCCTTTTGTCATTGGCCCCTCTGTTGTAGATCCTCCATCCATTGATCCCACACCCAGTGTCACTTCCTTCGTTCATCCTTTTATAGGATCGATTGATTTTTATTTTGAGCCATGACTTGATGTATTATTTCTCTTTCGGGATTGAACTTATACTATGTGCTTGATCTATTTATTTCCCTTTCATGATTTATGGTTATGACGAACGACCTGTTGTATATTTGATTGTCTGCTTATTTGCATGATCCGTAGGGGTGTACCCTACTATTTTTATTCGTTTAGAGGGAGTGCCCCTATTTTGTTATATCTTAATTGTTAATTCTCGTATTGCAGAGGAGTGCCCCTATTCTATTATGTGCAATGATTGATTAGTGCACATATTGAGGAGGAGTACCCCTATTTTACTGTATGTAATGATTGATTAGTGCAAATAATGAAAGGGGCCTCTTGTCAATTATATATATATAGGCGAAGGCTGAGATATAGGTTTAAATTTATGCTTATTTTATAATTTAAGAATAACATGATGATTTATCTTTCTTGATATCATTGTTTATCATGTTATTATTATTATGATATGAAATTAGTCTAAGCTTAAATAGATTTTCAAATATCAAGAAGGGGGAAATTGTTAGTGCAATTATACCCTTGAACTTTCAACGTGTTGACAATTATTTAAGTTTAGTCTAATATATTAGATCTAATAGAGTTGCAAGTTTGCATGACAAGAGAAGTCCAAGGAGGTTGAGGACCCAACTCTTGGCAGGAGAAGTCCTTACAAGTTGGAAGATCGGATGTAAGACGAGAGAAGTCCAAAGAGGTCAAGGATCGAATTCTTGGCAAGAGAAGTCCAAGGAGGTTGATGACCGAATTCTTGGCAGGAGAAGCCCTTACTAGTCAGAAGACTAAATGTAATGCAAGAGAAGTTCAAGGAAGTCGAGTACCGGAATTCTTGGCATCAAGACCCTGAGATGAGGAAGCTCCAAGCATAAAGTCCAAGGAACAGAAGGTTCATCTGGCACGAGGTACAAGTTAATTTAGTTTAAGAGCAAGAGTATTCACATAAAGGAACAAAACTTTCCTGTATTGATCCGCCGATCGATTGTGAATGCATCCGCGTGCAAGCACAAAGGAACAGAACGTTCTTGGATCATTCAGCTGATCAATTGAAGAATTCTAATCGATTAGCTGATTAATCGAGATGACATTTATGAAAATGAATAAAAAGGAGTTGGATCGATTAACTGATCGATTGGGATCGATTGACAAATGAACCACGTGAATGCACAAAGCTCTCTTGGATCGATTCGTTGTTCAATTGGGAATTTCAATCGATTAGCCAATTAATTGAGTCACTGTCGTCACAAAAAAAAGGAAGCAACAGAAGGCTCCCAAATCGATCCATTGGTCAACCATTACATGGACAAAGTTATTGGTCAACTCGAGGGTTTTGCTTCCTAAAATATATCTTACCAATCTAACATGGGTAAGATTCAGG
>JBBPFP010000039.1:1118955-1130442 GCA_037974795.1 Kaempferia galanga | reverse complement strand
CTTAGACTTTAGGGTTTAGGTTATAATATTTAAGCTAAATAAAAAAAATTACAAATGGTACTCATAAGGAGTGCACCATTAGGTGTGTAGGCTTGCAAACCTCCCTCCCTCCCTCTCTCTCTCTCACACAGACATGCATGACTTATATCTAATGTGTAAATCACTTAAAAACAAGAGTTTAACACTTGGAAACTACCAAATAGAGTAGCTTAGGCTTTTTAAGTTAATTGGGTTATATTAATATATGTCATGTGGTTGCAACGTGATACCCTTTAGTAGTTTCCTAGGTACCCGCCGCTTTTAAAACCACAGTATTAATTCACCATTTCTTTACCTTCTGAAGCAAAGGAAACTTGGTTATCAGGCATTGTACCCACAGGGAACTGTGCATCAGTGTTAGATGGTCTAAATGGTACCTCCGGTCCATACTGATCAAAGTACGCTGGTGCACTGAAACCGCTAACCTCCCTGCATGATATATTGATTAGTATATAAGCCAAAGTTCAGCATGTCCAAATCAGTTCGACAGAGTTATCACTGGAAGAAAGGAATTACACATATCTAAATTATAGAATCTCCCAAAACCTAATGGAGATGCAAACAAGTCTTAGGGTCACTTCATTTAGATCTTAATGAATCCTTTCAACAATTAACATATTCAACATATCTTGTTTCATCTATGGCACTATTTCTGTTTTCACTACTATACAACCTTAACTCTTCAATCCCTGAAACATCTCACTCTAAGAATCAGCTAGTTTTATCAAACATTTTTCCTTCCAGTGGCCAACAAAGTTCAGATTAGAATTTCTGATACTGGGCTTTACAAACTTTCTGTTAACTATGAAACAAGCTTTGGTTGGCCACTGATGAAGATAAATATTTATGATTTTGCTATGACAATGCCGTGTGAATTGCACAATTAATGTTAACCTTTTAGAATCATAAATACATCCCTACCAGTAAGCAAGATATGTTATCAAATTAAACTGTCAACTTAGGAATCCCGTTCACTGAATGAGCCTTTTGGATAAAGTAAAAGTCATTCAGAAGGTTATCAAAAGTATCAGAATTTGAACAGTAAAATAGTAAACTATAATTCTTTTAAAATGGATCTTAAACGTATATGCCAGATGAACAATCGAGCCTTGAATCATATATGAACTCCTCACAGTGATGAATGATGATTAACTCTAACCACCTGACAATCCTTAACTGGCAAATGTACCTTTGTATTTTATCAGGAATTAAAACGCAAGAATAGTTGCAGTAAAGAAAAAGTTTGGAATAGATAGATGAGATCTTATACAAACCTATGGGGAATATTTGAATCCATCATATCCATCTTTTCATTGGAAACTATCTTGCCAGGCAAATTCACAGGATCCTGATCATACAGACGAAGTTCAGGAATCAATGATTCCTACAAGGATGATATCACAATTCAGTTCTACAAACTACAAAGGAATACCTGTAAAAGCTTAATAATCTTATGCAGAAAAACCATTTATTATCACTATCATCAAGCGGTATTTATCTAAATAAAAGAGCGGTGAAAGAAATATTTTCATCAACTTTTTAATGAAGGTTCAGGTGACTAGCTTAATTTAAGTAATTTAAGTAGGTGAGTATAGAAATTTTAATTTTTATTGTAGAATTCAAACTTCAGAAGTAGAACAAACTTTAAATGAGATGCAAAATAGAAAAACCGTTGAACCATATGAAATTCCGATAGAGGTATGAAAGTGCCTAGGGAAACAAGGTATTTAATGACTTACAAAATTATTTAACATGATATTGAAAACGAAAAAAATGTTTGATCAATGGAGGATAAGTACTCTAGTTTCTTTATATAAGAATAAGGGAGACGTACAAAATTGTGCAAACTATAGAGTATTAAACTAATGAGTCATAAAACTTTGGGAAAGAGTAATAGAAGACCATGATGGCCGAAAATTAATTTGAGTTCATGCCTAGAAGGTCGACAATAGAAACTATACATCTCTGACAACTAATTGAAAAATATCGGGAGCAAAAATAAGATTTACACATGGTATTCATTGACTTAAAAAACGTTTATGATAGAGTCTAAGAGAAATTATTTGGAGAATTCTAGAAAAGAGAGGTGTTAGCCTAATATATATTGAACTAATTAAGAATACGTATGAGGATGTAACGACCAGAGTAAAGACTTCAAGAGGAGTAATTGAAGCATTTTCATTAAAGATAGGTTATATTAAGATCAACTCTAAGTTCCTATCTTTTTACACTAATTATGGACGAACTCACTATAACATTCAAGATACAGTACCGTGGTGCATGTTGTTTGTAGATAATATTGTTTTGGTAGTTGAAACACGTAAATGAGTAAATGCTAAACTAGAGTCTTGGTGAGAAATACTAGAAAGGAAAGGTTTTAGGTTTAGTAGAATAAAGACAAAATATATAAAATTTAAGTTTAGCAATATTAGACGTAATGAGGCAATGTTAAGATAGGAGATGATGAGTTGCCTTGAATTGAAAGCTTTAAATATTTAGGATCATTTTTGCAAAATGATAAAAGGATTGAGAGAGATGTCTTACATAGAATATAAGCAAGATGGTTAAAATGAAGGAGAGTGTCGGGAGTTTTATGATCATAAAGTACCTCTAAGACTTAAAGGAAAGTTCTAGAAAACCATAGTTAAGACCTGCTATATTATATGGAGCTAAATGTTGGGCTATAACTCGAGCATATGAGAAGAAGAGAGTTACAGAGATAGGGATGTTAAGGTGTATGTGTGGACATACGAGGACGGACAGAATAAGAAATGAGAACATTAAAGAGAAAGAGTCGCATCTATTGAGGGAAAACTCTGAGAGGCACATTCGTATGAGCATGTACTTAGACGACCAATAAGTGCTCCAGTTAGGTGATGTGAAACTATGATAAACACACATATTAAACGGGGAAGAGAAAGACTAAAAAAGACTTGGTTAGCAATAATAAAATAAGATAAAATTTATTTAAGTACAGGTAATGATAAGGTATGAGTAGAGCTCAATGGAGTAAAAAGATCCATATAGTCAACCCCACCTAGTGAGATAAGGCTTGATTGTTGTTATTGTTGTTGTTGTATCATTAAGTGGTGTTTGTTCCAACCATTTGGATAAACACACACTTAAACCATGTATACAAAATTGCATTCTTAAAGAAATTGGGTGAAGAATCTTATAACCCTTTAGGCTATCAAGTCCATTTCCTAAGAGATGGCACATATCCCTACAATAAGCTTGCAATACATCGTGAATAAATTGATTGTTAAAATAAATAATAGTTAGAGATAATACTAAGATAACAAACAAAACAATATTCACTGTTATGTACAAGTAAGTAAGTCAAAGGAAAGAAAACATAAAACAATAACTCTTTACCCACTAATTAGGTGAGACCAAAATGAACCTAGATTTTACATGAAAGTGCACAGTAGGCACTGACAATTAAATAATATTTAATATGTATTAATCAGCAATATCAGATTATTACTAGTATCACAATGAAAATAATTAGTATAGAATTTGTACTAAATATCAATATAAGATTTTCAATAAATATTACATAGTGATTCATAGATAAAATCATGTTATCAAGTGATTAACAAAACATAGCAAACCAAAATATTATAGTGTTTATATCAGCAACAAAATAATAATATTAATATACCATCATTAATAAATAATAAAATCGTATAATTATTATGAATATATACCAATATTATAGTGTTAACAAAACTATCTGAGCTCCTGCATTTTTGTAGCCACGATAACTGTGGTGCATCTAGAGGGAGAACTAACTAGCCACTATTCAGTTACTATTATAAGTTTCACCAAGCACTGCTAGCTTCCTACATGTTAAAGTAGGTTCCTTTGATATTGCCCACATCATATGCTTTATGTCAACCACAAAAATAAAAATAATAAAACAAATTGATTGATCGATCCAATATTCTATCAAACGTAGTCTATTTATTATCAATATCTATTAATGATATAATCAAAGTCACACATTAAACAAATATGAAAAAGATCATGAATTTAAAAAATGAAGATGCCTACATTGATATGAGGTCTTTTGTGTAGAGCTTAAAAATGAAACCATAAGGAGCTTAGGTCCCGAGTGGACAATATTATACTATTGTAGAAATATGTGAATTCTTTTAGTCACAACAAATGATATCAGAGAACTGGTCCAGACCGGATGTCATATGCGGTGGCCTTGAACTAAGTTGGGGGAGGCTCGGAGTAAGTCAAGAGTGGCTGGATGCTTGCGGGGAAGCCTGGAACAAGTCAAAAGTGAATGGATGCTTGCGGGAAAGCCTGAAGCAGGTCAAGAATGATCGGATGTGGATACTTGGAGGATGTCCAAGCAGGTCAAGAGTGACCGGATGCTTGCAGGGAGGCCCGGAGAGGTCAAGAGTGATCGGATATTTACAAGGAGGCCTGGGGTAGGTCAAAAGTGACTGATGCTTGTGGGGAGCCCCGGACCATGAGAGTAATGGTGATCCTTCGTTTGAGGGGAGAATTATTGGGATATAATCAAAGTCACACATTGGAAAAATATGGAAAAGATAATGAGTTTTAAAAAGATGAACATGTCTACGAGGCCTTCTGCGTAGAGCCAAAAAACAAAACCATGAGAACTTAGGCCCAAAGTGGACAATATCATATCATTGTAGAAATATGTGAATTCTTTTAATCACAACAATATCAGATGGATTTCATATGATCAAGCTTCTTTGACAAACTTCCAAAAGATTTGCAAGTGTTACAACAAGACCTCTCAATCTAACTCAACAAATGCAGATCTGAGTAGACTAATTTTTCATACTATTTTGTCCTTTTCTACTTGTATTTCCGTACAACATCCTTTTCAGATTCTTGCTTTGTGTTTATTTTTTCATTTCTCTCATTCTTCCTTTCTATTTTTTGCCATCTTACTAGTACCCAAAATTTTGTTCCACTTAATCTTAGTATAAGAATATTTATCAAACATAACTTTTAAGGACATAATTGCAAACACCGCATAATAAAATGTTAGTGTAATTTTACGTTATACATAGGCTGAGGGGAAGGGACTATCATGGTACATCAATAAATAATAAATATAGATAGAGGAGGCTACCATGAGTAAGATACCTTAATAATTTCCCATTTCAAATTCTATATAGTAAGATTATGGTCATGGTGATCCCGATCACTCCACCAGCCAATATCCTTTATGCACACACAATCTTTGACATATCGGATCCTCCTTCCAACACGTGCAAATGTTTATTCGGGTGTCTCTTGGACATGCAATCTCTGTTAAGCACTATACATTCTTCCGGCACCACACAGGAAACATGTTAGGCATCACATGTTCTTTCATAACTTCCTTCTATCATGGGTCATGATATGGAGAGTATTAGAGGCCTCCACGTAAGTCAAGAAAGTCGGTATTCTTACTGAGATAGAGGTCAAAATCCAAATGAATCAACTCACCTACTCCTAGTCGGGTTACCCAAGAAAAGGTGGGCTAGTCGGATCAGGATACCACCCGAAACGACTCCATTCGGCCCCACTTATCGGGTGAACTGGCACATCCCCGATCGGCCTATGCACCTACATCGGAGATAATAGGAACACCGCTCGACCTAGGGGCTCAACTCCTCCCAACTCAGTGCGCCACTCAATGAACTCCACTCCTCAAACCTTTCGATCGGTTCGATCAAGGGCTCAGTTCCCCCGACTCAAGTGTCCCGCTCAGTCAGCTAGCAAACCTTCCGATAGGTTATCTCGGACCAGGGGCTCAACTCCCCCGACTCAGTGTTCCGCTCAGTGCTCCACTCCCTCAACTTGCTTCTTTGTTCCCCTCAGCTTCACCAGCCCAACTCAATCTCTCTTAGTGGGTCGGGCCCTAAGGTCCAATGGGCTCCCCGTTTCATGGGCTAGTGCCATAAGTGGTGTAGCATGTGAATTATCACGGCACGTGGGGCAGTATGTATACTGATACACAGGACATGGACAATGTACTACTAGATACCACGGTGATATGGTGATGCAACATTTTCTTTACTGTGACATGACGCTCAATCAATGAAGAGAGAATGTCACATCACCAACATGATAAAAAGAGACTTGCTTCGCAAGCATAGGTACACACACTTACGCGCGCACAACTATTATACTTCTCCTGTTGCTCTTCTCCATATCACCGAAAATTTGACTTAAGCATCGAAGTGGACGAGCCGGGGCACCCCTAACCTCTATTATAATCCTCCTGATTTCTCCTCTTCCTCTCGGGTCCGGAGAGTGACACTTGTGAAACCCTTTTTGTTCAGGTGTTGGTTATTTCGTCAACCTCAGCAACAGTTCACCAGTGGCTTACCATCAAGGGATCTCAAGTCGAAACAAATTGGCACTGTTTGTAGGAATGTACATCTCAAATTGGCACCTTTTTGTTCAGGTGTTGGTTATTTCGTCATTTGTGTTTCTGTTTCAATTTTAGGTTCCACAGATAGCACACCCATCCACTGAAATACATAGTCATGCCCATTGCACTTTGAAGATTTCTCAAGTTTCAGCCGAAAATAGTAAATGCTTGCTACAAGTCACAGAAGATTGACAATTTCGATAAGATTTCTAGTTCATTTTAGCACTTGGGACACAATATGACTTTCTTCAGGTTAAACAAGTTTTTTTGAAGTTTAAAAACATTGGACAATTAGTGTGTATTTCAGTTTGGAAAAAAAAACAAATTTCATGGCTAAGAAAATGCCTGCAAGATGCGATATACACCATCAACTTCTAGAATATCAGCAGCTAGATAATTCATTAGAATCTAAGTTATAGAATGCATATTGCCTTGTTTAATTTTAAATTCTAAAATGATACATCAGTTTGAAAGCTAAAGAAGGTAATCAGCTAAATTTTAAACTCTAAATAAGTTTATTTGAAGTTATAATAATTAGTGTGTATTTCAGTTTACAAAAAACAAATTCTATGGCTAAGAAATTGACTGCAAGATGTTATCAACTAAATGATAAGTTACACAATATACACCATCAACTTCTAGAACATAACCACCTAGATGAAAAGTTACACAATATATCACCGAAAGTGAACATCATGACTCGACGCACATCCGGCTCCTTTCTCTTACAGGAGGGGATTATGCCCTTTTGATATTTAGGGATACCGCTTGTTGTTGAGCGTCTACGATATCGGATTATAGCTCACTCCTTGACTCTCTAGTATGGCAAACTAACTTGGCCGAATAAGACACTTTCTTATGCAGGGAAGGCGCAACTCATCACCTCGGTGTTACAAGGAGTGGAGTGCTTTTGACTTCTTATCCCCCTTGGTATTATTGACCGCATTTATAGGTCGAGCGTCCAAGCACCCCCCGTGTCTTGGGCAGATATGTGCACTCAAGACGGAGGATTAGGATTCCGAAATCTGAAAGCTTGGAACCTTACCTTACTGGCTAAGGTACTTTGGCGGATATAGGCAAAGGAGGATGCTTTTTGGATCAAGTGGGTGCATCATACATATTTACGGCAGGTGGATGTATGGACTTGGGAGGCGATGCAGTTGGATTCCTCGCTGATCAAGTGGTTGTTGCACATTTGTGACCTCATCATTATGGCTACTGGTTCACCGTCAAGTCCTATGCAGAGGTTAGCAGATTGTTTTAAGCCGGACGGAGGTGTGGCCAGGACTTATGACTTCTTTAGAAGCCCCGGGTGAGGACAGTGTGGAAGCCCTACATCCAGCCTAGTCATGCAGTTACGCTTTTGATGTTGGCTCAAAGGCGACTTCCCACCAGAGAGACCAGACTACCTTGAGGATCGGTGTTGTGTCTTTTGTAGGCGAGAGATGGAGTCACATGAGCACTTATTCTTTAAGTGGCCTCCTATAGTGATTTTATGACAGAGGGTCAAAAAGTAACTACATATGAGGCAGGAGATATCTACCTAGCCGCCAATGCTACGAGTCTTTGGTCGTGTCTTCAAAGGAGGTCGTCTCTTGACTAAAGCGAGACACCTTGCGATGTCAACTTTGATATACTTTGTATGGAGATCTAGGAATAGTTGCATTTTGATGAGGGGCAGTTGGAGAGAGAACTTTTAGAAATGTACAAATCCATGTTTACTGGACTTTTGGGTGTATCAGACATGAGACGCTACTAATTTCTGGGTATTGTACCTTGGTCTTGCTTTGATATATATATTTTACTTATCCAAAAAACTTAACCACCTAGATAATTCCTGAAGGTCCAAGTTATAGAATGCGTATCGCCTGTTTTTTAATTCAAACTCAAATGACACATCAGTTTGAAAGCTAAAGAATGGCATCAGCACACATACCCCCACACAATGTCATGCACGAGGAAAACAGATGACAAGTCAAAATTATCAATACGAGCAAAAATACCTGAGAGGTTAGTAGAATTATAACTTACATAAGTTCTAATCTTCCATTGCATATGCTGGTACAATTGCTGAAATAAACAAACAAAAAATAGATCAGCAAGTCTCACACAGGTCCATTAGTGCTAATTTTCCTCTTAAATTTTAGTCAATGCTAATTGTCTTAATTTCTATGTATGAATCATAACCACATGACTAGACAGAAGAGCTAATATGTGAAGAAGGCACTACCTTTAAGTACTAACAGAATTACTAGCATGAAATACTAGTTTTTACAAAGTTTTTATAAGTTTGAATTTAAGGATATTTCAGACAAGAATAAACGTCTGAAATTTCATCATGCCAATTGACGAGGAAAATCTCAGCATTCCATCAAACAACTAGCACATGAAATACCCCACTACGAAATTTCTTGGTGATCATCTTCAAAATTAGGTTTTCTCTGATATTTGTGAGTTTTCTTACCGCTGCTATATCAAAAAGATTACCAGCTTATGAATAATGGGAGTCTAGAATCATGGAATATTTAAACTACAATTCCGAACTAAATGAACATTAACAGATATGCACAATGAGACATCAAATTGTTATCATATGTTTATGCAGTTTAATTCATCTTACACCAATCTAGATATGACAACAAGCTTAAACTTGAAGTATAGACTATATCAGCACAGAAATCAATCGAGTAAATACTGTAGAAAGAAACGTTCACATCAACCATCATCATTTCTTAAAGGTAATTAAACATTCTTATTTTGTAGGTCTGAAGATGCTGTAAAAGCACCAATGGAGTAGAAGCAAAATAAAGCATGCATAGGAAGAGTGATAACCAAAATGATTAATGGATGACAAGCAAAATGAGCACAATTATGAAAAGCTTTTACCTTTATACAATAAGAGATTGCAGAAGAACTGATCAGATGAGGTCGTATGTCATATCCAGCTAATAAACTCAGCAATGAAGAATTTAGTATGTACATCTCTTCTTCAACAATCTAAACAAAATTGGCAAAGAAGTCAGTTATTATCAATGAAAGAAGATGCATTGCTCAATATGCTTTAACAAATTTTGTTGACAGATGAAAGTAAAAGTAGATGTGCTTATAATACAAACTAGGAAGAAGGTTAAACAATCAATGTACAAATAACAGGCTCCATAATTCTAGTGCAATTGTCTTGCATGTGAACCTGGAAGATTTAAGTTAGCAGAGTCTCAGTCCTTCAAGGTGTTTTATTGTAACTTCACCAGACTAATCACAAAACCCTCAGTTTTCCTGCTTTTGTGTGCTTTCTATCTTCAGAGGCATATGCCATAACACCCAAGGAATGAGTTTATTAAAAGCAAAACAAACTAGCGTGACCACTGGTTCCTTGTGAAGTTAAAGGCTATCATTAGAATTGTTAGTGAGAAGATACAGGTATCAATTGCCTCACTTCCATAGGTTTGTGATGAAACGTAGAAAAAATATCTAAAAAGTAAGAAATAATAAATTAGTTCACATGTGAGATTAGAAAAGATGTTCAAAACCAAGGTTTAAAATTTCAAATGGGTTTCTGATCAGAACGACACAATTTCAATATTGTACCGTGTCAAAACGGTTTCTATATTTTTTCTCTTTAACAGTGTTGCAAAAGGTAGGAGGCGATGGCGGGTGGTCAGTGACCACCTACCGGCTCGGCCGCCTAGGCATCTGCGGTTAGTAACCGCCTACCACCTACGGCCCCGACCGCCTATGCAGTTGAATTTTTTTTTTCTTTTTTGGTTCCTACAAAACAAAAAGCTTCCTATATGGTCATTTTTTATGATATGCATGCATAAATAAGTTCCTACAATATAATACAATTTATATAAGATACAAATAAATATATAAATGTAACTAACAAGATAATTAATAAAAATTCATCTCCACATTGATAATAAAAAAATAATATCACTACTTGTACCAAAAGTCTAAGTTTAAAATTTAAAGTTTCAATTTAACAGGGCAACAAGTCAACAAGTACACATGCACCATCAACTACATCCATAATTCTCTCATCATCGGACTCAAAATCAATATTTTCTTCATTCTCCTCTTCCAATGTATCTAAATCATCAAGTTCTCTAATGGGGATCTTCCTTGTGCTCGTTCTTAGTTGTAGCATTTCATCCACCCCCGAGGCCTTCGTTACCATTCTCCAAGTAAGTCCCAAACCCCGCTCGACCTAATCTTCATCACCACCATCAACAAGTCATCCTTGATTTTCACTAGCTTAAGAGAATAAAAGCAAATCTCCGCTCATTTCTCTTTTTCTTCATAAGATTGGCATTAAATTTGACATATAGAAGATCATTCAATCTTGATGTCTTGAGTCTATTCCTCTTCTTAGTATGTATCTAAACAATTAGAAAATTATTAAAAATAATAAAAAGAAAAAATAGATAACATAATTTATGAATTGTTACTTACCCCTTCAAATTGGCTCCATTTTCTTTCACACCCCGATGACCTACTTGTTAAAGAGAGAAATCACATTGCCATTTTTTGTAAGTTTGGAGTGTCACCACCATAATTGGACCACCATCCAACTTAAAAAAAAGTAAAGAACCAAAAAAATAATAAATCCAAAATAAGTACAAGAGACACATATATTAGTGAATAGAAATAAACGAAAGAGATATATCTGGATCAAAGTCATGGTGCACATGCACCTTTTCATATGTCGTGACCGTCGTTTTCCCAAAGTTTCCGGATTTACTCTTATACTTCATTACAATTCATCATTAGAAATGGTAAATTGTTTGTCCTTGTCGGTGGGAAAAATTCTCTAACACAATTTACAAACTCATTCATAACATTAGTGTCATTTTGTATGCTTAGATCTTTGGAGTAAAAAATCAGATTTAACAAACGGAATAATTCAAAAGACTATCAAGTCTACCCTTTGACTTCTCATTAATAATCTTCAAAATAGGGATGACATATTCTTCTTTGTTGAAAGTCTTTCTAATCTCTTCCTTGGCTTGTTTAAATGCACCTAATAAAAAGGCAAT
>JBBPFP010000039.1:1103065-1117704 GCA_037974795.1 Kaempferia galanga | reverse complement strand
CTTCAAACATGAGGTTGATTGTATGAGTCGCTCAAGAGGTCTAGAAAATTTGAGGTTGTGTAACACCTTCAACAACTCCCCTGTTGCCGTATTATTTGTCGCATTGCACATGTTGAGGGTCTGTATTTTTCCACAAACTCAAAATGTAAGCCCCAGTATGTGCCTCCATGGATTCTTCAATAGAACCAAGAAATGAAGTGCCTAGTTTGCAATTAACACATAAATTCATAATGCTTCTCCTCTTGTGATCCTTCCAGGCATCGGTCACAATTGAGCATCCATTTTTCATATTTTTTCAAAGATAATTTAGTTCTCTCATCTTCTTGTTACAAACATGAATCTTAGAAGATATTGACTTGGAGGTTTGAAGCCCGGACCGAACTAACCAACCACCTTTACAAATTGTCTAAAACTTTGATTGTCAATTGCACGAAAAGGAATCCCTACCTCATAAATCCATCTTACAACGTACTCATGCATATTATTTGTAAACTTAAACTTCAATGCATCACTAATATTTTGTTGTTTTGCCTTTGTTGGATCAATTGCGGATGCCCACTTATAAATATGCTTTGACTTCTTTTTAAAAGAATCTCCCTCCACTTCACAATCTTCATCTTCTAAATTAACACCTATATTTACTTCTATCCTTTCTTCTTTTAGTTCTTCCACCCTTTCTCACTTATTATTCTTGCTATTTTCAAGATAAGTTCTTACTTTTTTTTTTTCTTCATTAGATGCTTTAGTACATGCTTCAAGTTGTCCTACAATACCCACAATATGATGCTTCATCCGATGAACTCCTCCCTTAATAAGCTTCTTACACAATTTGCAAGTGGTTCAATCTCTTTTTTTCTTTGCAATACAACACTTCGTAACCCCAAACAATATCATTAGACTTTCGCTTTAATTCCACCTCTAGTTGTTTCTCATTTTCCGCTATTAACTTTCAATAATTAAATAAAAGATCAAAAATTAAAAGTTAGCATTTAGCCAAACAATTTAATCTAAATATTCAAAAATTAAATATATTATATATAATAGGCTAATAGTTATGCATATGCCACTTAGTGCATTTGAGATTTTTTAAAGTATTTGATTATATAACGTATTTGATTAAATCCAATTAAATCCTAAGTTTAAAAATAAAACAAAACATAAAAAACCTAATTAATCGCGATTTGGTTTATGCCCCGTCAGAGCTCGCACACGGATGGACGGACGGATACTCACCGGATCTGTTGCGCGTGCACGGATGCCTCGCCCTCGTCGAGTCTGAGCGACGCGTCCGACCTGTCGTTGGGCTCTGGCAATGAGTCCGTGTCCTTGCGATGGGTACAACGAGTTTTTCTTGCACGAGCCTCCAATGGAAGCATGGAGAAACTTTGAAATCTAGGTTTTTGAAAACCTTACCAAATGATGGCGACAGCGACAGGTGGCAGTGGCGGGCAACAGCGGCACGCGCTTAATGGCAGCAAATGTGAAGCAGCTGCAGGTGGAAGGAGGCAGAGGTGTAAGATAATGAAAGGTTATTTTTTTTAACCTACTTGTTTTATCCCGCCTTTTAAAGCTGCCTTAGACAAAAGCAGGGCAGATGACCTCTGCCTCCCGCCTAGGCGCCGTCCAGACGACCTCCGACAACGCCATTTAGAACATTAGTTATGACCGGTTGACTATTGTACTCTATTTGTTATTGTGGCCTTTGACTAAATATAGCATACCTAAATTTGATGGTAATATGCTTTGAAGATATACCGAAGCGTTGAAAATAAGTTCAACTACAAGTGGATGGTTGAGATCAGCCAAAAGCTTATCTTTGTTGAAAATAATTACATAAGACAAAGCAGCTATTTTTCTTTCGTGTTGTTTTTGGAAGGGGTCTAACCTTTTGTTCATGGGTTTGAGTCGTGGAATCAACATCTTGCAGTGCAAGATAAGGCTCAATACAATAGATCCAATGCGGTCCGACTCTTCCCAAGATTCCATATTGGCAGGAGCATCGTGCACCACACCGGACTACCCTTTTATTGTTTTCTTTGTATTTCTCTTTTGTATTTTACTCATTCTATTGCCTGCTCTTTATTTAGATATCTTGAGGAAACTGCAAATTCACCTTTCAACAACATTAGGTCATCTCACAACATTGGAAGGTTGGGTAACTTAGTTCAGGCAAGTATTGTGCAGTCTTTTTTTGTACTCGTTCTTCTAGACTGTTTTGCCTGGTGAGAAGGGTGAAAAATATTTTTCTATTTTGGCATGAGTATTTTGCTGCCATTTTGTTTCAGGAGAGTGATGAATTTTATGACTTAATATCAACCAAATTCCTAACGGAAAGTGTATATTCGCTGAGTATACGTGCTGCTGCTGCTAGGTTGTTAATTAGCTGTTCTTCCTGTTGGATGGTGAGCTTGTTATCCCGTTTTGTGAAACTTATCTGTTGGAGTTAGATTGAATTAGGGCAACCTTGCTTACTTTATTTTCGAATTGCTTTTCTATGAGTCCAGTATCCGCATGTTTTTGAGGATGCAGTGCTTGACAATGTCAAAAGTTGGGTCACTATGGATATGGTAGTTTCTGATGATAATTGCATTTGGAAACGTGAACTGGGGGAGGATAAGCCAACTGATTCTGAGATGCTGAGGACTTATTCTACTGGACTTCTTGCTTTATCTTTGGCTAGGTAGGTCACTTTCTCCCATTTGTCCTTCCCTCCCTCCTGCTCCTCCTACTCTGGAGTTTGATGTGATTTTTTTTTGTTTTGGAGCAGTAGCAGTCAGCTAGTGGAAGATATGCTGACATCGGAATTATCAGCAAAGCTCATGCGATATCTGCGCACGCGACACTTTGGCGACTCTAACTCTTGTACAGCTGAGACTAACCATCCTTCATCTTCTAGTTCCATCAGAGCTAGAGATGAAACTAGAGGTAGATCTCGCTTGGGGAGTTCAAGGATTAGTGACCAGAGGCTATCAGCTAATCCAGATACTGATAAATATGCTGATAGGGACGATGTTACCAAACAAGGTCAAGGAGATCATTCTTGGGGAGATGGAATTGAATCACAGAAATCTGTACTAACTGATTCTTCATCAGAGTTGGTTGGTGCAAACAATTTGATTGAGGAATCTCCAGGTGCTACTGCTGATGGAAGGCAGAAGATAAATTCAAGACTTGGAAATTCAAAATCTGAGTGTTCTCCTGGATCATCTGCCCTATGCGTTGATGCTGATGATAAGGGTGTGAATGGAACTTGTATAGTAAACCATGGATTTCCAAAGAGTGAAGTCCATGCAAGGATTACTGAAGTTACTCCAGAAAATGAAAACAGTCCATCCCCATCTTGTGGAGTACACTTAGAAGGAACGAGTCGACCTTCTAGGGAAAGAAACTTCAGTCAACAGGATGACAATGGAAATGTAGTTATTGCAAAAGATAACTCAGACATGCTCGACTGCAATGATTCCATCATTGAAGAGGATAATGATGAACGATTACAAGATTGTATTGTTGGCAAAAGGGACATATCTAACATGGTGAAAAAAGCATTAAGAGCTGCTGAAGCTGAAGCCAGAATGGCTAATGCTCCTATAGAAGCAATAAAAGCAGCTGGTGATGCAGCGGTTGAACTTGTCAAGACTGCTGCTATGGAGGTAAGTAAATTCATGCATTCTCATTCATTTCCTTATCCTATCTATGGTAACAGCTACAGATTGTTGACATGTTGCCATTTAGGCGTGGAAAAGCACGAATGATGAAGAAGTTGCAGTTCTGGCTGCATCTCAAGCTGCATCTACTGTTGTTGAAGCTGCTTTGACAACTGAGATTTCACGGTATGCTAATCCATGCTCATCCAACACACTGGCACATATACATAGAGGAAAACCTTTATTCTCTCTTTCTTTTTCCTAATTTATTTGCTTTCCCAATCTTAGGAATGCGAGTCGAGTAACCAATGAAATGATGGAAAAGCCTATTGAAGCCAAAGGGGAGGTTGATAGAGAAAATTTCACTATATTGGAGACTGAGCATCTTGCAAGGCTGAGAGACAAATACTCCATTCAGTGCCTTGAATATTTGGGGGAATATGTTGAAGCTCTAGGACCCATTCTACACGAAAAGGGTGTAGATGTGTGCCTTGCACTCTTACAACGCAGCTGTAAAGATCGTGAGACTTCTTCTGAACTCCTATTGCTGCCTGAAGTCCTCAAGCTGATTTGTGCCTTGGCTGCACACAGGAAATTTGCTGCCTTATTTGTTGATCGGGGAGGAATACAGAAACTTCTCTCTGTTCGCAGGGATATACATACATTTTTTGGTCTTTCTTCATGTTTGTTTACCATTGGTTCCCTTCAGGTGATAATAATATATTCAATTAGTAATAAAATATATTTAAGTAGCAAATAAGATTATTGTGGTTCTAATGAGAACTTCACATTGCTAAGAAATATGAAATTTTTACAATGCTTATTGGGATGTGTTTGTAGGCTATTATGGAACGTGTTTGTGCTCTGCCGTTGGCTGTGGTGCATCAGGTGGTTGAGTTAGCTCTTCAGCTACTGGAATGTGCTCAAGATCTAGCAAGGAAAAATGCAGCTATATTTTTTGCTGCTGCATTTGTCTTCAGAGCAATTCTGGATTCCTTTGATTCACAAGAAGGCCTTCAAAAAATGTTAAATATTTTGCATACTGCGTCATCTGTTAGATCTGGTGGGAACTCTGGTGCTTTAGGTGTACCTAATGCATCTGCAAGAAATGATCGATCACCTGGTGAAGTACTGACTTCATCAGAAAAGCAGATTGCTTATCACACTTGTGTTGCACAGCGTCAGTATTTTAGGGCCCATCTTATTCTTCTTGTGGATTCACTTCGCCCAAATAAAAGTAGTCGTGGTATAGCCAGAAGTAACTCAAATGCGAGGGCTGCTTATAAGCCACTTGACATCAGCTACGAAGCCATGGATTCTGTTTTTCTTCAAATACAGCGTGACAGAAAGCTTGGCCCTGCATTTGTTAGGACCCGTTGGGCAGTTGTGGATAAGTTCTTAGCCTTTAACGGCCATATAACAATGTTAGAGTTGTGTCTGGTAATAATAATCTTCCTCCTCCACATAGTACCCAATCTATCCTTAGCTATACAAATAAAATTCTGATATTTTGCATTTTTCTACAGGCCCCATCTGTTGATCGGTATCTTCATGATTTGGCTCAATATGCATTAGGTGTTCTCCATATTGTCACTTTGGTAAAAGATAGTCGTAAACTAATCATAAATGCATCTTTGAGCAATAGCCGAGTGGGTATGTCAGTTATTCTTGATGCAGCTAATGCTGTTGGTTATGTTGATCCCGAGGTCTAACTAGCTCTATTCCAGAATACTTTTTCAATGTGATTCCTTTTGTGTACCATTCTTGCTGAGAATGAACATTTCATAACTCTGATGTTTGTTCTTCAGGTGATTCATCCAGCCTTGAATGTGCTAGTAAATCTTGTATGTCCACCTCCTTCAATCAGCAACAAACCTTCTGTGGCAGCCCATGGTCAGCAGCCTGTTTCAGTTCAAACATGGAATGGTCCTTCAGAAAATAGAGAGAAACATTATGAAAGAAATAACTCAGACAATGCTACTGCATTTGCTGTCCAGAATGAGACGCGAGAGAGAAATGCAGAACCTGGTTCTAGCTCAAATACCCCTGCACCTGCTATGTCTGCAGGAGTGGTTGGTGACCGAAGGATATCTTTAGGATCTGGATATGGGTCAGCTGGCCTTGCTGCTCAGTTGGAACAAGGATATCATCATGCTAGGGAGGCTGTTCGAGCAAACAATGGCATAAAAATTCTGTTGCATCTTCTGAACCCTCGGATGATTACACCTGCGGCTGCTCTTGACTGCATCAGAGCTTTAGCATGTCGTGTATTGCTTGGTTTAGCAAGAGATGAATCAATTGCACACATATTAACAAATCTGCAGGTTGTGAACTTGCTATATGAAATTTATTTTGTGTTTGAAATAAAAATTCATGCCCTTGATGCACCTCTAATTTGTTTAAAGGTTCATTCTTAGCAGCACTTTGAATGATCATTTTTCTTTTGGTTTATTATCTGGACTAGACAGAAATTTATCATCTCTTCAAGCCATTCTCAACCGTCCTTTATATTTCAGGTTGGTAAGAAGCTTTCAGAACTTATTCGAGATTTGAGCAGCCAAGTATCTGGAACTGGACAATCAAGGTGGCAGTCTGAGCTGATTCAAGTTTCTGTTGAGTTGATTGCAGTAAGTTACAGATGACAGTTATTTTTCTCTTTAGCATCTTCATGCTGGCAATATCCGTAGTTTCTATTATTTTTTTTCATAATGTGCTAACTCAGGCCCTCAAGGATATGCAGGGAGCATGGACTACTTTAATGAATCCTTGAAGTTGATATTAGTCACTTTGCTTGGTGTTGTGTCTCATAAATCATGATTTTGTTGTGATGTCTCTGATTCTAATTTGTGTATTTGCAAATAATGGTAGATTGTAACAAATTCTGGGCGTGCAAGCACCTTGGCAGCCACTGATGCTGCTGCTCCTACACTCAGGCGCTTTGAAAGAGCAGCAATAGCTGCAGCAACTCCTATAACTTATCACTCCAGGTTTTCAATTTTAGACATGCATGCTTATTAAGAATTTGCTTTATATATCTATATATATTTATTCATATGGCCTAGTTGTGTGCAGAGAGCTGTTACTGCTGATACATGAGCATCTGCTAGCATCTGGTTTAACTTCTACGGCTGCCTTGCTACAGAAGGAAGCTGACTTGACACCTTTGCCATCATTTGGAACACCAGCGCCACCCTTACATCAAACAAATATTCAGGAAACTATGTCTCTGCAATTTCTGTGGCCATATGGTCGTGCACCTGGTGGATTCCTTATTGATTTTACAAAGACAGCGTCTCAAGATGATGAAACTTGTTTAAAGTCCAATTTGGCTTTTAGTTCTTTGAAAAGGAAACAGTCCAGGTATGCTTCCAAACCCTCCCATGGGAAAGGCCAACTTTCATCACATGCATCATCCAATGCTAGAGCATCTAGTCTTTCAAAAGCAACTGCACTTTGTAGTGGAGCAGAAACACCATCTGTTTCATTTCCCAAAGCTACATCAGAAACAGAAGTGCCACTTAGAACGCCAATTTGTTTACCAATGAAAAGGAAACATTTGGAGTTGAAGAACTCTTCGGATGCAACACCAGCTAAACGTCTTGCAATAATGGAGCCATCTTCTCAATCTCCATTATTTCAGACACCATATTCTTGTAGGAAGAATTTTCTGGCAATCGACACTGGAAGCTTGTCCCCCTTTGTGTATCAGAGTCCAGGAGAACCATTCAGCAGAGCATCATTCAACAACATTATTGGAGATACACCAGATGACATTCGATATCAGATCACACCTGGAATGCCATTGACATCTATTCCTCAACCTGGCCCTCCTGGTAACTCACAATTAGGAAACACTGAAAGGATGACACTTGACTCATTGGTGGTGCAATATTTGAAGCATCAACATCGACAGTGCCCAGCGCCTATTACTACTTTGCCTCCACTTCCTCTTTTGCAACCGCACATCTGTCCAGAACCTAGCCGTAGCTTGCATGCACCTGCAAATGTAACAGCACGTGTTAGTAACCGAGAGTTCAGGAAGCAATATGGTGGGGTTTATGCTCATCGTAATGACCGTCAATATATATACAGTAGATACAGGCATTGCCGCACTTGCCGTGATGAAACTACACTTCTAACATCTCTTACTTTCCTTGGGGACTCTTCACGTATTGCAACAGGGAGCCATTCCGGTGAATTAAAGATATTTGATTCAAACAGTGGCAATTTATTAGAGAGTCAGACCTGCCACCAGAGTTCTATCACACTGCTTCAATCAGCCTTGTCCGGTGGAAACCACTTGGTTCTCTCTTCTTCCTTTCATGATGTCAAGCTGTGGGATGCTTCATCCATATTAGGAGATCCTTTGCATACATTTGCAAGTTGCAAAGCTGCTCGCTTTAGTCATTTAGGTACCAGCTTTGCAGCCTTATCATCAGAAGCATCACGCCGAGAGGTTTTTCTATATGATGTGCAAACTTTCACACAGGAGTTGAAACTTTCTGATAACCGAAGTTTGCAGTCAGGCACAGTTCGAGGGCATGCCCAATCACTTGTACACTTTAGCCCTATGGATACGATGTTACTCTGGAATGGAACTTTGTGGGATAGGAGAACTTCACATGCAATTCATCGGTTTGAACAGTTTACTGATTATGGTGGAGGTGGATTTCATCCTGCTGGAAATGAGGTAACGTTCAATATTTCCTTTATCATTTCAAGACACTTATCAAATTATATAACAAGAAATGCTCTTGTAATCCCTGCATTGATTTCTTTTTTCCTTGTATCGTCGCCATGCATGTTATCCTAACTTTTTGGGGCTAGCTATATATGAAACTTATCCATTTATTGAGCTCTATGCAAGGAACTATTATATTTTCTTTGGTCTCTCTTTACCCCTTATACTTTTCACTCTAATAAATTCCTTCCTTATCACTATAGTATCTTTGGATTGTCTTTCAACATTTCATACAATCTCAACCAATTTTCTCATTTTTTTCATCAATTAGAACTAATTGCTGTCAAATGTTAATATATTTTTTTTGTTTTATTGTTTCTGGTATACTTTATGAATGCCATCTTTGTTACATTAACTTTTTGACTTGCCGTTTTCTTACAGTCCAATACTGTGATCCTTAAAAGTAGAACTAGTTTTAGCATAGTCATAATATTTCCTTTTAACTTAAAAGGGACAAGGTGATCACACAAGACGTTAGGAGCTCCTTCCCATTTCACCTACACATTGTTTATCCTAGTATCTTATTAAATAATAAATTCAATATACTCTTTAATCATAGGGTTTCATATTCATCCACCTTAACAATTCCCTAATTTTTTTTCTTGTTTCCAAGATCACATTTCATATGTTTTGTTATACTTAACCTAAAACCTTTAGTTTCTAAAGTATTTTGTATGTTAAGTTTCAAATTCAATTTACTTACTCTGGTTGATTGACACAATTTTGTTTGCAATTAACATACAGCATTCGTCTTCAATATTTGGTTGGTTCATCCATTATTAATGTAAAAAGTAGGAATTTAGAGTTAGCCCTTTGTGTAAATCTACTGCTAGGAAAATCATTTATCACGCTTTTTGTAGCTATTTCTTTTTAATTCATGTATTTTATCATGCGAACATAAATAATAACTATTTCTTTTTTCACCCCCAATATTCACTCACTACAATAGGTGTCAACGTATTTTATCAAAAAATTTCTCTAAATTGATAAAATTATATGCAAATTTTTTTTCTTTCTCTATTTTTTCATTACTGGTTATATCAAATAAATAACACCAATGTTTGATGCCTTGATGTTTGGTCATACGCACACTGAAGTGTGTGAATGGCAGGGAATGCATACTAAATTGAATCAATAGGGTTGTGGAATGCAAAGTTGAAACAGCCGTGTTCCACCATACACCACAAGCTTAATAGGTGCAATAATTTCCATCAAGTTTAAGTTAAATTTGAAGGAGATGTTCTCTATATTTGGTATTGTATTTGTTACATTCAGAGATTCTTTTATGTTGCTGTCTCATTGGTATTCTCTAATGTATAAAATTTTTAAGTCCGTATATGTAAAACCTTAGCAATATTTTCTATTCTTAATAACTTATTTTATGCTAGTAAATATATAAATTCTAGGAAGAAATGGTATCGTTGTCTACTTTTTTTGATAGTCTCTCCTGCTAGTAAAAATTTGGATGGATGTGTTTAATTATAATCCATCAGCCTTGCTATATCTCCTGCCAATTCACTTTTTATTTATCTGAAATTGTTTTCCATTCTGATTGCAAGGATAACTTCTTTGATATTTTTTTATCATGATTTCTAATTTATTAAAGAGCCATTTAACTTTATAATTGCATGCTAATGATTTTTGGTAAATTTTGTTGAATGAATATGGTGTATGCTACACCAATTGTTTTTTTTCCTTTTCTTCATTGTTAATTACTAAATCCTCCTTTTTTTCAATCCAATCACTTATTATCTCGCTAAGCTAGAGTTGATGTGAAGAGCACTAGTGACTGCCTATGGAAATAATGATATTATTGTAATTGTGATATATTTTTGAAATAAATATAACTATATTTGAATAATGTGAATCACTTACAAGATGAGAGAAATCTCCTCAAGAAAAGATAATTAAGAGTGTCTAGTACATGTGCGCATTTAAGTGTCTAATATAATTATTTCGTCTTTTTATATATGATCAATAAGTTCAACAGGGGTCAATGTACATAGGTATCGAAGAGCAGTTGTAGGGTTGAAGTATTGGACTAAAATGCTAAGACACCAGATTCTTGCAAGCCTAATGCTTTTGATAAGGGTGGGCGCAAATGGTTTCTAGTCTGGTTTTAAGAAAGCCCTATCCGAATCGATTCCAATTATAGTACAAAAAAACCTCAGTACTTAAACCTAGTTTGATCAATAATCCTCCATCCCAAAACTCTTGTATCATGTTTTGGGTTTCCCTTTTTTTCTGACTTCTTGGATCTTTTAGTTTTTTTGTTGAATCATTTTATAATGTTAAAATACACTAGATATTTGAATAATTTTATATTTTGATCTTCTTGACCACTTTATGAGGGTGATGGAAGTTGTTGCTAAGATATTGGGTTCAAATTCACCATCAAATGGGAGTGCTTGAGGACTCTCATGGCTAGCTTTTCTAGAAAAAAAGTATATAATAAACTCTTATGTAGTATTAATTACCCACCAGTTTGGGTTAGCTTTTTGGGTTATAAGAATCAAAAGAATCCAACACTGCTTATCTAAAAGACAGAATTTCACATGCTTGATACTTACCGAAAACTCAAAAATCAAAATTTTAGCCGGTTTTCGTTCAATTTTCTTGTTTGAGTCAACTATGTTGTTTGTCCAGTTCACCTTTATGCAGGGTACATTTGTTGTTTTCATCATTTGACCATTTATGTCTCATGTTTGAGGGTGACTATATAAATATCATCTAGCTATTAAGTTTTATGTGAATTGGAGTTTTGGCGTATTAGTAAAGTTGTTGCCTGTGACTCGCTGGTTCGAGTCTCAGAAACTTCTTGCAAAGCATATAAGGCTTCGTACAATAGACCCTTCCCTGGGACCTCATATTGGCGGGAGTTTCGTGGACCGGGCTGCCCTTAACTATTGTTTTCTTTTTTGTTTCCCTCTAACTATTACACCTTCACCTTCCATTCTAATGGTTTCAACTCTTCTAACTATTAAGTCTGTTGCCCTCCTTTAAAAATATCCATGACCTCTCAACCTATGTTCTTTTGAATTGAAGCTATAATATTTGTGTGTGGATATTTGTATTTTTTTATTTTATCTTATCCTTTTCAGTAACTCTTCATATCCATTTTATCATTTTAATATTTGCTACATTAACTTTATGTGTTACTTATAAACACCTACTATTGTGATCCAGATCTATAATGTTGTGTTTCCTAAATAAAGTGAAGTGAAGCAATTAATGAACTGCATTATATCATTTCCACTATTTCATTTTTATTGTTTTCTTTGATAGAGGTAGTATTATTCATTTAGTCACTTATTTGCACTTATGGGATGCTTAAACTCAACTTCCCTCCATTTTCTCCGGATACAAGGATAAACAAATTAAAGGAATTTGAGGGAATCAAGTTTCTTCTTGCTTTTTATTTTTTCCAAGTAAACAAGAGAACTGAATGGTTTTATATCTTGTATTTTCTTTTGCTGCATACTTCTTTCCAAGTAAGCTTAACTTTAACAATTTGATATTATACCATAACTTTGTAAAATTGTTCTTTTTTGCTTATGAGGCACACACAATGAAAACACAAAATTGCAGAAGTTATTTTGCTAATGATATCTTGTTCAACAACTTCTAGTTGAATAATAAATTTGATATATTTAAAGTTTATTTGCTTACAAGGTCATCATGGTAATTCTATTGATTCTTTTCTTGTTAATGTAACCACATCTTATATAATTCTTTTCTATTGATGATTCCTTTCTTATTGTTGTAACCACATCTTATACATTTCATTTCAGTTCTACTTGTGGTAAAACCTCTATTTTTTATCCCTTTTTTTAAAGTCAAATTAAAATTTTGAATATAATTTTATTGTGCTCATCCATTAAAATTCAAAAATAACATTATAACATATTATGCCAAAGAGCTTTATTTTTATCTAATATCAACAGACTTAGATTGGATGCTTGATGTAAACTAATGGCTATCAGAAAATTGTTTGTCAAACTTATTGTAGCTCTAACATAATATCCATATCTTTTACCACAATTTAAATATATGATATTCTTTTGCTATCCTAAACCACTGTAATTGTTGCCTATAGACTTTATCATACCCATTTGCATGTATCGGATCCAAAATTCCATCTTAGATGGGCTAGCATCTCGTATGATTTCTCTATATGTTTGCATTAGCCTGTGCAATTGAGACTGTTAGTAAGATGGCCTTTTCCAGCATCCATGGTGGAACCTGCAAGTTTTTTATTTGTTGTTGAGGCAGGATCCTCTGATCCGTTTTTTTGTGGAACCTTCCTAGTTGTACAAGGGGGACAGCTAGATCAGATCAGGAGTACCAGTGCATGGAGTACCAGTGCATGGATCTCCTGACCTTATCCAACGGCCTCTCTTGTCGGGGACCACAAAAAGTGGACCAGGGATCTGATCTATTTGTTGTTAGTGCAAGATACAACAGAGCCATCACCTCAGATATGAAGTAGGAATTTAGGCATCTCTTCGATGATTATGGTTTCATTTGCTGTTATGCTGAATTGTGTTTGTGAGCATGAATGGGCTATTTATTACATTTTTTTATTTTCCGTTAGAGTATGACATGCTGGGTCTTATAATTTGTTCAGGTTATCATAAATTCGGAGGTGTGGGATCTCCGGAAGTTCAAGCTTCTGAGAACAGTTCCTTCATTGGACCAGACGGTGATTACTTTTAACGGTGGTGAGGATGTCATTTATGCAGTGCTGAGGCGCAACCTGGAAGAGATTACTTCAGCCATCAACGCACGTCGCGTTCGGCACCCACTGTTTCCTGCCTTCCGCACCATTGACGCTGTGAATTACTTGGACATTGCGACTGTCCAGGTTGACCGATGCGTCCTAGACTTCGCCACTGATCCTACGGACTCCTTTGTTGGTGTCATTGCCATGGATGACCATGAAGAGATGTTCTCCTCTGCTAGGGTCTACGAGGTTGGGCGGAAGCGTGGAACCGATGATGATTCAGACCCAGATGACGGTGGTGAGTCAGACGAGGATGAAGATGAAAATGAGGAATCAGATGATGTGGATATCGATTCAATCTTTGGGGCTGAGTTGGCCGGTGAAGGTGACTCCTCAGATGATCTAAGTAATGAGGACGATGAAGATGTTGACAGTGTGGATGATCTCGACGAAGATGGTGACGTCAACTACGATGATATTGATGATTTTGAGGCATATGATTTAGAGGCTGCTCAAGGTATGCTTGAGATCATGGCCGTGGGGGATGAGGATGCAGATGTGGACGACGACAGTGAGGTTCTTGAGTCCCTCAGTAGCTATGAGTAAAGGGGATTTTGCCTGATAGTTTCTGAGATCGGTGTAAATTTTTGTCTTATCGGATCGGAAAAATTCGACGTTTTCGTTGAAAGCTAGGGAAAGGTAGACGGGAGAAAAATGGTGGCGGTCGTTGATATGAGAGAACAATAAGCGGTCATCTGTTTTATATATTTATTCTTTATTTTATGCTTTCGAAACCAATATATGTTTCTGCTATAATGTTAATTTTATATAGCCCTCAATTTTTGTCGAGGATTAAAAATATCCGGTTCGCCATGCTGATGGATTTGAAAGAGTCTTTCTCGCTCATTTCTTTTTTTAACTGATTTGAAAAGATTTAATTCGTATGCAAGGGTTCGATTATATTATACGTTTGGGTGCTTGAATCATTTGTGATACTAGAACGTTCATTAAGATCCATCTATATTTATATTTCTGGATTTACTCGGTATACGATGGAAAATTTTTAGAGTTGGGTTTGTCATCTATATTTATATTTCTGGATTTACTCGGTATATGATGGAAAACTTTTAGAGTTGAGTTTGTCATCTCATAATTTAAAATATTTTTTTTAATTTAAATAAAAAGATAATATTTATGTCTTATTTTCTTCTGTAGGAACGGTGAATTAAATTTAAATCGAGTTTTATATTCTCTGTCCTAATCATCCTCCTTCCTTATATCCCTTCTCTATCGTTTCCGATTGGATTTTTAACTTACTATCCATTCCAATACCAATTGAGAATTATATATTCATCTTTATAATCATACCCACGAGAGGAATAGGCAGAATTTGGTGGAATTTTTACTTAGTACTTTTTAAACTTCTAACTATATAAAAATATTTTTAAGTATTTATGAATGTTAAATTTTACTTCAATTTCTATAACTTTTATTTAGATGTGTAATTGAACCGAGCCAAGCCGAACAGTAA
>JBBPFP010000039.1:1043221-1064824 GCA_037974795.1 Kaempferia galanga | reverse complement strand
TTTAATAAAAAAATCCCTGCACAGTGGCATTAACACGTTCAAAGTCTTGAACGCGTTAATGCCACCGTGGCATTAACACGTTCAAAGTCTTGAACGCGTTAATGCCACCGTGGCATTAACGCTCCTCTCCCATCGCTTTGAATGCTGCTGCGCGTTCAAAGCACGTTATAACGTGCTTTGAATGCGTTCGTTGTAGATGCTATGAGGTAACACCTAATTTTAAAAGACAAAATTGGAAAGTGCCCAGGTGGACGGGCTAGAAGTCAAATATGCATGTCACATTATTTTTCTAATTCCAAATTAAAAGGGTCGTTAAAGATAAGAACGATTAATATATGAATTTATGATATAATATAATGATCCTCCTGATTTAAAACATGAGGAGAATATAAATTATGCACGAGAAGATCCGGACCGCGGCTGAAATCCTACTTTAGCTGTAAGCGTTGATTCCTGCGATTCATCAGAGCCACACAATACATAAATTGTTTTTTAAAATTATTTTTAAAAATATTAAATGAGTAATCTCAATTGTTTTTAGTTCACACCGGCGCTGGCGCTGGCGCTGCCTCACTCCCATGAGAGGCGCTGCCTTATCGCACTCACCCGCTGCCTTCCGCCGCCTCCACTCCCCGTATTTCTCGTCCGGGAGAAGCCCAGGCATCCTCTTCTCTCATCCTACGAGCTCCCACCCTGATAGCAGGGCCTTCTTCTCCCGATCGCTCGCCGGAGCCGATCCCGGCCCCAAGAACCAGCTCCACAAGGGGAAGAAGAAAGAGCAAGGAGCGAGAAGAGGGGAAAGATCAGGAGGAGGAGGAGGAGGCGCGGAGGAAGTGCACTGTGAGGTCGACGTTGTCTCTTGGCGGGAGAGGTGGGTTCAGGCGTGGATCCTCGTCAATGCCGACGTCGAGTCGGTGTGGAGCGTCCTCACGGATTATGAGCGGCTCGCAGATTTCATCCCTAATCTCATCTATAGGTATTCATTCTTCTCCTGAGATGGTTAGGCTAAAAAGTGTAATTTTTTCGTTGCTATTTTGGTGCTTTGTTGTGTTTCTAATAATACAAAAAAAAAAATGCGGTATAGTGAAAGGATTCCTTGTCCACACAAGGGGCGTATATGGTTGGAGCAGAGAGGGTTGCAGCGTGCGCTCTATTGGCACATTGAGGCTCGGGTTGTCTTGGACCTCCAGGAATTTCCAAACTCGGTATGTGCATTATCAACAAAAGTAACAAGTTTAGAGTTTTTTTTTTCAATTTTTTTTAGTTTAAATTAGGCAATGCCCACATGGTCTTCAATGCTTTATTGACTTTTTGTGATCGACACCTTGGCACATTGAACGACAGCTCCACTTAGCTCTGCTCATTTCCAAATCCATATTGAGCCTCCCTGTTTCATCATCCAGAGTAAGATCTACAGATTACCTTAGATGCACACTTAAGATCCAAATTGTTAGATCACACTTTCTAATTTAAATGCATTCATCAAACAGTGATTATCACTAATCACAAGGAAGAAACTAATAATTGCACTATACTATGATTTGCCAAAGAGGAATTCTGTGTAACGATATTAATCAAGAAATGAAGATGGAACATGATAGTTTGTCATTACCTGTTTATCCAGCAGTTGATGGTTGTGTAAGTTGAGATGGGTTTTCCTTTCCAAATAATCTCAATTCTCAAGGTTTGTTAGAATTTGGATACGTTGCCAAACATAAGTTTTCTGTTTGATGAAACAAAAAAATCAGGTCTGATCCAACTCCATACACTGGGATTCTATATATTGAGGTGTGGACACTGTTTGTAAGTGTTCTGTATTGACAGTCACAGAAAAAAATTAATTTACATTGTCATCAAAAGTTGTCAGAAAACTAAAAAAAGATACTGACACGGGATCTTTATATCCAGAAAATCATTTATTTGTTTTTAATGAAAGTCTTTGATGCATTGTGTAGTGTACATTTTGTTTGGCAGATATAGTTTCATTAAAAAGTAAAAGAATAACAAAAGGTGTTATACAACCAAGAAGGATCCGTTTGTTGCATATTATCCATTTTAGTCAGAAAATGTGAGTTATGAGTCTGTTTTTTTGGTCAATGGCAACTGACTCACATATTTTGCAATGCAAGTACAGATATTCCTTTGCGTGGTAGCATGACTCTTTCTCTTTTCCACTAAGAATATATTAATTTGGCTTGTCAGTTTGACAGCTGATTCCATTTTACTTTCTTAAATTTGTTGAATTAGTAATCAACATACATACCATGATTTTATTTTTACTTTTTTGGCATAGGCTAATGGGCGTGAGCTTCACTTCTCAATGGTTGATGGAGATTTTAATAAGTTCGAAGGGAAATGGACTGTGAAAGCAGGCCCAAGGTATGTTTGACTAGCACCATTTTCTTCTGACTCCAATTGATGCCACTTCTGCAAAGCAATTAATCAATTTTTTTTTTCTTTCTGCTCATTTTTTATGAGTTGTTTATCTATTAACTTGCTAATGAAAGTTGCAATCATTTTTGAATTTTTAATCAGTTCACCATGATTATAATCTAAAATAAGTTTTAAGAATTATATTTTGCTCATTGAATTGTCAACAATCACATTCAAGAAGTTCACTTTGCTTGGTATATGTAGATTGGAATTCCCTTACGTGAGTTCCTTAATCCAATGGCAATGAATTATGCTCTAAATTTGGGTAGTTGTATAGACTCATGAATTTTCAGGGTAGTTTGGTAGCAGCTCTCTGTCTCTATTGGTTACACTTGTGAACCATCAACTATATATTTGATTTTTTTAGTTGAAACCAATTGTAGAATCAAATGCTTGCACTGAGCCCTTTCCTTAGTGCTAGCTTTCCTCGGATCTTGGCAACATTCCAAAAGATTTAGAACTGATGATCAAATCAGCAAACTATCCCAAAGTTGTCATGTTGGTTCATGTAATGCCTTTCATGTGTTACAATTTTTTTCCTTTGCTTTTAATGATAAAACTTTATCCGTTTGACAGCTACTTGAGTCATAAGAAGGGCTTAGACAAAGGACATGCAACAAAAGATCTGATGATAATGTGTGATCTATAAAGCTTGGTTGATTGATTGGATACACAATGCTTTTGTCAATGGGGATGGATGAACTATTACTATGACGTTGTTTGCTTTGTGAATTATTTGATGGAAATATTATCTGATTTTTTTATACACATTTCAATGTAAAAGGATTAGCAATGTTTCTGTCTTCATCTGCTGATATGTAATGTTCAAAGAATTTATATGCTGCAGCTATGATTTAATTCATTGTATTACAGGTCTTCAATGGCAACTTTATCCTATGAAGTGACTGTTGTGCCTAGATTTAACTTTCCAACAATTTTTCTTGAGAGAATTATCAGATCTGATCTTCCAGTAAATCTACGAGCAATCGCTTGGAGAGCTGAGCGAATATTTGAAGAAATTCAGAAGGAAATCATGTCTACAAATGGAATGAATACAACTCTAAGGGCTTTATATTCATCATCCTTGGGTAGGTTTGGTTCTGCATCCAAGACTCAGAGACTGCCTAATAGCTTAAAGAAACCTGTGAATCCTTTAGGTTCTGTGCTTTCTTCATCCTCAACTGAGCCAAGTGCAAAGTGGGGTGTTTATGGAAATGCATGCAGACTTGATAGCCAATGCATGGTCGATGAAATTCATCTTCGTAGAATTGACGGCCTGTTGGTAATCATTTACCTTAAACTAGTATGCTTTTATTACATATTGATTCACATCTTAGTTTACTTAATGACTATGTATGAAGGAAAATGGAGGGGCTCATCGATGTGTTATGGCTAGTGTTACCATCAAGGCACCAGTTCAAGAAGTTTGGAGTGTCTTAACTGCATATGAGACGTTACCTGAGTGAGGGTCTTTATCTTCTACTTTCATGGGTTGCTATGAATTGTTCTCCATAAGTGTTTTCCCTTTCAATGTAGCAAAATTATTTTTTTAATAGGCTTTTTTCAATGTCCATTCTGAGATGTCAGAACAGAATTTATATGCTACCAAGCATTTCTCAATGTCAAGTGACAAACTTAACATATATTGTGGTGCTTCTCCCGTACTTATTTATTTTAGTAGTGATCAACAACTGCTTTTTCTTTTTCTCCCCAACCTCTGTTTACACAATCTCTTATTCCATCAGTTGATTTTTGTCACTTTTGTTTCTTTATCTTGCACTTAATTAAACCTTTTTATTACAGGATTGTTCCGAATTTGGCAATTAGCAAAATTCTATGTAGAGATAAGAACAAGGTTCGCATTCTACAGGTAGAAACAACCATCTTGCAGCTTTTGTTGTCATGTACTACACTGCCTTTGACCAATACTTCATTGAGTTTTTAGTATTATGATTTAAGGTAAAATATTGTTCTTGACAATCTTACATGTCCACATCTTAGAGACAGGGATGCTAAATCTAATTGTTTGTTCATTGGCCTTCTTAGTGGTTATAACTGCAACCTTTTCAAAAGGAAGGTTAGAATTCCAATTATCTTGTTTTGTCTATCTTTATGATTTTGAGCTTCGAGAGCAATATTGAGATTATGTGTTGACAATCTAGAAGTTAAATGTGTCTGCAATATGACACAGCCTGGAAATAATGTCTGACGTCTATTATGCTATAGTGCTTTGATTATTGATGACAGATTTCTGATTAAACCATCATCTTTTGTCTTCATGGAATTAGTTGTCTTGAAATGTTTTGGCAGGTTTGTAGCTTTTACATTATTAGAATTTCAGTAAATTATGTTTGCAGGAGGGTTGCAAAGGCCTGTTGTATATGGTGCTTCATGCACGTGTAGTTTTAGATTTATCCAAAGACTATGAGCACAAAATCAAGTTTGAACAAGTTGAAGGAGACTTTGATTCATTTCGAGGGAATTGGACTCTGGAGCAGCTGGGCGAGCAGCATACTTTATTGAAGTATATTGTAGAATCAAGAATGCACAAAGATACCTTCCTCTCAGAAGCTATCTTGGAGGAGGTATAACATTTCCGATACTTCTACTGTGATTTTTTTAAATTGGCACTAGGTATCCAAGTCTTCAGCCTGACTAATCCTGGCCTAGTCCTACGGAAGTTTTCCATTGATCATTGGGGTAAATTGGGAAGCGCTAGTGGAGGCCCATCCTAGTAGCCATCGTTCTCGGGTTTGCTATCCATTAGAGGATAAAATCCCTCAAAATGCGCCACAGTTAAGTCTCGAACTTCAGATGCCTGATCTATTGTTGGAGGGCCCGACCATGACACCATTGTCCTGGGCCGCTGTGATATTTTACAACTTCATGGAAGGAAGCAATGATGCAATATTTGTACCTTCATGATCCTAGATATTGACAATCTGCCAAATGACTCTTTGAATAATTGTTTTTTTCTTCTTCCAATAACGAGGTCTATTTATCGGCAGAATAACAATATCAATCATATTGGACATTTTTGATATTACTAACTCTCAAGTTGTTGAAGTGGTTACTGTCAAAGGGCTGTTTATATTGTCATCTGTTAATCTGGTCGTACAAATTGCAGTAATTTAGTTGGCCTTTTGCAAGTGCTTATTTTGTCGTCTTTGATAAGATATCTAATTTTTCAGGTTATTTATGAAGATCTACCATCAAATCTATGTTCCATCCGTGATTTTGTTGAAAAAAAAGTATCTGTAAATAGTGACCAAGAGAATCATCATTCTGACGACCATGTTGATCCAGATGATAGTTCCTTGCATGACAGTGAGGGTGCATTGGATCAGCTTCCCCTTCATGATTATTCTTTGCATAGTGTTCGACAAAGACCAAAAGTCCCTGGTTTACAGGGAGATATTGAAATTCTTAAGACAGAGCTTACAGCATTTATTTCAAAATATGGTCAAGCTGGGTTTATGCCAATGAGAAAGCAGCTTCGCATGCACAGAAGAGTGGATATCGAGAAAGCAATAACTCGCATGGGCGGATTTAGGAGGATTGCAAACTTGATGAACTTGTCCCTTGCCTATAAACATCGAAAACCCAGAGGTTACTGGGATAACTTAGAAAATCTACAAGAGGAGGTAAAATAGAAATTCCTAAAGCAGTTTTAGTTATCTTTTTTCCTTTTCCCCACTTGCCAGTTAAAGTTAGATAGTAGTAGATCATTGCCACTCTTTTCTCCTTGTGCATAAGAATCTCGATCAATATCAAGGGAACCAGGCTGAATAGTGAATCTTTCTTCTAGAATTTATTGTATTTTGGATTTAATCATCTCCAGCAAACCATGTTAGTTATTGATATTGATAAAATTACTTGTTTTTGTGATACAGATCAGTCGGTTCCAGAAAAACTGGGGGATGGATCCTACTTACATGCCCAGTAGGAGGTCTTTGGAGCGTGCAGGTTAGCAACAAAGAACATTCATCCTTTACATAGATTCCTACTGATACTTACCTGAGTATTTGATCAATGTGGTTAATTAATAAATTTTTTGCATACCAAATGAACATAAACAATTGTGTGTCAATTCTATAAACGAATATTTTATTCATCTACACTCCTAACTGAGAAGATAATGGACTCATATTTCCATACGCTCGCTCATTTCTTTTGGTAGGACGCTATGACATAGCTCGAGCTCTAGAAAAATGGGGAGGGCTTCAGGAGGTTTCCCGCCTCCTGTCACTCGAACTGAGATACCCTAGGAGAAGATCAGTTGTCGTCGAGCAAGATGAGCAGAGCAATGTCACAGCATCCAGGGAACCGACCGCCCAAGAAAAGAGGTCAAGCAAGCCGCTAATTGCTCAAGATACACAAAAATGGCTCATGAAACTGAAAGATCTGGACATTAACTGGGTGGAATAGCGCTACTACACTCGGTGTGGTAATGCCTTCTTGCATCTTTGCAGTTTTCTTATTCCACACAAGACATTTTTAGTGATTGTGAGTTTGATCATTGCCCAGTTAACTATTTGCAGATAGAGAGAGATCCAATAAAAGTTTTGATACGTGAACTTTCAATCTCTCTTGTGTTCGTGTTGAATACGAATACTCGAATATCATCACTCTATGCAGACTTAGAAATATGTCAGATTAAATCGTCACTAGTGCAATGTATGTTCAATAGCAGGCTTTGTCCATAGATAGAATGGCTGACAAAAGCTTGCGAATAGTTGGTAAAATTGCAACTTTTGAATAGTATAATTGTACAGTAGTTAAACAGTATGCTTAGATTCAGAGCCAGGTCCAACAAGAGTTTGTTCAATAAGGATGATGCCAACGAAGAGGCTGGAAAGGGCGAGAGCTTCAGATGTGGGGCGTTGGCTCAGCGAGAGTTATAAAATGCTCGCCCATTGTTGATCAAGATAATGAGCAGTTAATCAATCTTATGCTAAAATTGGGAAGAGATAATATCTGGCACAGGAGCAGTTGATCAATTTAGCATTGTGGAAGCAAGAAATGATGTTAAAGAAAACCTAACCTGACTACTCCGACGAAGCCACTTTTCAATGATAATGAAAACTCAAACCACTGTTTTCTTTTGAAGATGGAGCTTGTAATTAATGATAATGATTTATTGCATTGTGATTTGCAATTTATAATATAGGTAGGTATATGATTTGAAATAGAATCCACAAAAAAGCTGTGGGGAGATTTTTTTCATTGTAAAGAGAATACCAAGTTTTTTCATTTTTGATGTGGCATTGATATGACATATTGGGGACTAAAAAACACCTCATTTAGAGGTTTAACTATTGGAGATGGCCTCCTTAAACTTCACTATGCAGATGACACGACTCAGAATTCAACTATGGATGTTAAACATACAAAACAAGAGTTTTAATTTCAGTTTCACAGATTTTGCATTAGAGAACTAGCAACTGTGCATCTGTCAAGCAAATTACAGAAGTCCCACAAAATTGTCTCAGGCTCATCTCTCCATGGAAATACCATATTGTTTTCCTGTGAGGTTATCTCACCTATGGGGGAATGAACTCTGCGACAATGAGAAATCCTGTGTGCCACTGCAAAGAACCGACTGGCCACCTATTTGTTCTAGGGGGCTGCTAAAATCTAATATCTTGGGCTCCCCTTTAAGTTCTTCCATTACCACACCATTTGATTCTGGTGTCTTTGCCTCAGGCAAGAAATCCTCCAAAGTAGCTAATGATTTGAGCTGCAAGTTAAGGGCAGCCATGGTCCTCTGGCACTCTGCAAGCCTTCCAGCAGCCTGAGCAATCTCATTTTCCTGCTGGACCATCCAGTAGTTAAGATGAATCCACAAAGAAGTAAAGATCATATTTGAAAGATGTAAAACTTTGAACTCAACCAGCAATCATGAAATGCAAGATAAAATGAATGCAAATTACTTGTCTGATTGTCGGTGGTTCATTTGAGTTTGCAAACTGCTGCAAATCATCTTGCTTTTTGCGAGATAATTGTCCTTCCAGTGTAAGACACTTTGATGCAAATTCTGCAGTCAATTCCTTCTCTTTCTCCATTTGTTTTTCCAGAATAAGCACCTTATCTTGCAGATTCCGTATTTCCATGTGTTCTAATTCGAGTTGCACGACAAGTTCTATTTTCTTGGCATCTGAAAAATTTGTACCAGACTTGCATTCTCCGGACAAAGATGTCTCGTCTTCAACTTCTCGGTATGGCACATCTGTCTTTGCATCAATGACTTTCCTAATTGGACGATTTGCTGCAAGCTGTCTACAAAACACCTTTTCAGATTTCCCTTCAGTTAGATCAAACCTATCATGAAGCTCTGGAGATCCAATTGTATCTAATTCGACCGGAGAGTTTAATTCCTCTTTCTTTGGTTCAAAGATATCCATTTTCTGGCATTTATATGCACATCTGTCGGACATTATCTTCACGTCTTCATCTTCCTCTAACAAATTCATCTTCTTGTCTGACATGGTACTTACCCAGCATGCATATTTATTTTCAAGTTCATTTTTCTTCTCTTCCAAGTCTTCTGCCTCAGCATTCTTACATCCGCTGCTAAATTTTGCAATTAATGGCTTCTCTACCTCAACCTCTCCCTCCAATAGTTCTACTCTATGTTTTAGATCCATAATTTCCTTGTATGCAGCCTCATGCTCAAGTTCCATGTTCTTTCTATTTGCCTCTAATATTTCAAGTTTTACCTCTAGAGTGTTCTTTTCACCACTAGCCCAACTGAGTTGCCCATGCAATTCAGTCAACTCATTTTTGACTACTACAAGCTCATCATAAGAAATCTCCAGTTGGTTGTTGGTTTCAGCTAAAGTTGTCTCCAATACTTCTTTTTCAATTGCCATTTTGTCAATCTTCTCTTCCAACATCGCTATCTGCTGAAGCATACTGTTGGCATTTCTAGGTAATATCTGTCTAAGATTACCAACATCTAAATCAGTTTCGTGCTCCAAAGAAGAACTTCCATAGTCAGCTTCTGTTAGTGCAGCGAACCTCTCCATCTCAAGGAAGTCATCCATCAGGTCAGTTTCTACAGGGCTATTAAGATTTTTGGTAGTTTTCTTTTCATTTTTAAACTGATCAAGCTCAGTGATTAAAGCTGACGCCCATGAATCTGGAATGCTGAAATCATTGTCCAGACTAAACAACCTTTCAGCGCTATCAGACTGGCTGTCGGTAAGAGACTCACCATACAACGAATTGCAAATGAGTTTAGAATCAGTAACCAATGATGATTTATGTGTTCTAGATCGTAAGCTTCGGCATTCAGCTTCAAGCTTTCTCATCTTCTTAATGCTTTCCAAATGCTGTTTACTAGCAGTTTCGGCAGCTCTGATACTGAGTTCCATATCTAGTGTTCGGGTATGGAGATCCTCATTTAAAGACACTAATTCACGTTTCAATGAGGCATTTTCCTTTTCTAGAATCTCAATTTTCGAGCAAAGCTCATGGTTGAGCAAGGTGTAGCTTTTGGTTTTAGCTTCCAGCTGGGCTTGGAGTTCAGTTAGACAGGTTTCGAGTTGAGATTTCTGAGACTCCCATTCAGAGACTTTCTTGATGATGGCATCCTGGATTCTCTCCTCTTGTGCTTCTCTTGATTGTCGAAGTTGCCTAACACATTCTTTGAGGGCATCATCAACATGGCCAAATCTTTCCTCCAGGGAGGTGTTCTTCTGCATTGCAGCTTTTAGTTGCTGCTTTGTAGATATTACTTCCTTTTTCGACTTCTCCCACCCTGGCAAAAGATAATTGAAAATTTTCATCACTAAGCAACAAAGTGTATCATAGATGTTTTGATTAGCTCTTCCATGATGAACATTACAAGCCAGCTTACAGTATATAACTTGAACAACAATACATATAATTTCTGGTCTCAAATATCTATTTACCTGTTATTTTCCTGAACCACAATATGCTGGATCTGTCCAAAATGAGGTTTCGTTTAACAGTCTGTAGTTTTTTGCATCAATATCCAAAAGATTGCTTATAACTGTTAGCACTTGATTAATAAGCAAAAGAAACAACATGACAATACAAATTTATCACACAATTGTCAAATAAATGTCCATCAGTGTATAATCTGTGTCAAGCAGACATCAAACCCATCATATGAAAACGTCCCATTTGACATCTACCTCAACTAGTTTCCTCAATATCAAACGTGACGCCTCTGAGGCCAGTCGTGGGCCTCGGAACCTTTGGAGTGAAGTTGTCCGTTTTGGTTTGCAGGCGGAACGGTAAGTTTTGCCCGTTCTGTCACAGAAAGGTATTTTAAACCCTGGAGCAAAATGCATCGTTGGGTGTCTGATCTTTCCCATGCAAAGGGTTGCTACACTAGGGCAAATGCCCCTCCCCATGATTTACTCCCTCCAGAGAGTGTGGGGCCACCTAGAGGGACCACTAAGTTAACGGCTTCACTTTTTGCTCCAATATTATGTATGAGGATATAAGTTAGTTAAGCAAATTTACAGCCTATAAACTGATTTAATAAAAGGAACAAGAACATCTTTTGATGAATGAAACAACTTCCACGCATCATGTCTTCTGTGATATGTAAGAACATGATAAGCTGACTAAAATTTGCGATGCCCATTCAGGTCAGATTATGTAAGTAACCAGGGTCGAGCAATTCTGATTGTTGACACATGACTTTCGTTCCATGTTAATAAGCATGGCCATTACATTTGAACAGGGAGGTGATGCAAGGAAAGAGATGATATGGTAATCCTCAACCATACTTTACTCCAGTCCCAGATTTACCCACTTCACATGATTGGTGCACATAGATAAACAAGTTTCAGATGAAATGTCACAATTGATTGCACATTAAGGCAGGTACTTAGATAAATGAAAACAAATTACCTGAAAGGGCTTCTTCAGCAACTTTTGCATGCTGCTTGACCAATTCTTCTTTAGCAGATACACTCTCAAGAGCAACATATAGCCTCTCAGTGAGACTCTCAGGAATTCCATCCACTTGTACCTGCAATTAGTTTTTCAGACATTTAATCAACTTCCAAATTATTTAATTCAAAAACTGTCCACATTTCTTGAATCCAGATAAAATCATTTCAACAATCGGGTACACTTCATGACATGATTGTTTGATCGCAAGTGAGAAGCCACATATCCCTCAGTGTGCTAAATGCAGTAAGCATCTCTTCCCATTGAATTGCCAAGCTCAATAATGGACGCAAGTATGGAAAGATCGGTCAGAAAAACTCATCAAAAGCTGTATATTATTTGCCCTATTCGAAAATTGCCAGTGAATAGCTATATAGAGAATCGAAGCACTTTTTCATGAACTGTCAAGCACACCACGTCATTTGCATTTGCAGAAACAAGTAACAACTAACAAAACCAGTTTTTGTAAGCCACATTGCACTACTCAACTGGACCACTGAACCATATATGCTTGAAGAAGCCTGGTACAAAAAAAAAAAAGATCATGACTTCTCTACATACCGGAGGAATGAAAAAAGAGGGGAATTTGAGGGGAGAATTAGGGAACGATAAAAACGGAACCAAAGATGAATCAAATGAACGGATACTTTTACTACGCCCAGATAAGTACTATTCCAAAAATGTTGATTTTGAAATATTAGCGATCGAAGATGAAAACTATAAAAAAAAGAAACGGAAAAAAAGGAGAAAACTTACCGATGCAGAGCTCTCCGTCTCGCTACGGTTCATCTCGAAGTTCATCTTCAACAGTGTTTCCGTAACTCCTCACACAACGTCGAGGTAGAAAGAATGCGCCCCCAAACCCATAAAATCTCGCCTATCCACGTTCGAATGCCAACATTTATCGACAAAGAATGCGAATTAAAAGAAGCAACAATAAGTGAGAAGAGAAGGAAAGGAACTCAATTCGCGAAGCGTGGTTCAGGAGGCGAAAGTGAGGGGACGAGGAAGAAGACGAAGAGAGTCCTCGAGAGGGACAGGGCAGCGGGGATTCCGTGCGAGGGAATCCGCTGTCAGATAGACACATCGCACAGCGAAGCTCAGCCACATCTCCGTCGTAAATAAAAAAAAGCGAATAGACGGTGTTTTTTCCTGTAGGCTGTTCGGGTGACACAGCGGATGTGGTAGATTGGGGAGTCGAAATGTCTAATTTAATTTTGAATTCGCGTCGGGTATCTCACTCATCTATTTCCCATAAAAAAGCCAGTTGCTGTGTGGTTAGGACCACGGTCCACCGACCAGAAATGGATTCGTTAAGTAGACAGCGCGGATGCTGACGCGGCGGCCGAACACCATCAATTATTCGAATACCACGGCTTAAGGCATAGAATCGGTGACTCTAACCATTTTATACGGTTAACTTTACCGGTACATTTTTTTTTTTGTTTTTTTTTCCGTCCACAATCCTCGATCTTCCTTTGATCTAGATTAAGAAGACAGTTGGATTAGACCTTAATTTGGGACTAACCGAAGACGAGAAATTATGGGTAAAAAACTCTACACTCTGACTTACAATTATTTATAAGAAGGTAATCAATATGAATTTTTTTATTCTTTTATTGAGATTCAAATCTTTATTATATAATTCTGTTTTAAACTAACCAATCAACCCTGCTCTAAGGGTGAGAATTAAACCTTCAATATATGATGGATGGGTTAATCGCCGTTGGGCAGGTTGGCTCAAAACCCGGGAAATTTTTTTTGAAAAATTCCATCCATCCTTTAGCTATTACGGTAGATTATGAGCTGATCATAATTTCCTAATTTATCACCCTATGAATGACTATGGACCATCTTCTTCTTGCAGAATTAAAAGAAAATGGATTAACCGTGACTCTCTCACCGCTGCGCCAAGATGCGGCAAACAAAGAAAAATAATCATAAAAAGAGTCTCTCATAATTTACTTCGTCATTGCCATTACATTTCTGGATTTTTTTTTTAATAACACAGCGAGAAAACCAAAAGAATACTAAAAAATTTGGTTACAAAAATTTTGGATTCTAACACGACCTAAGTTTTCGAAGATAGAAAAGAAATCATTAAAATATACCTACGAGATGGAATTGTGAGCCGAGCATCTTTGTTATTGGGCCCAAATCACTTTAAAAGTTTTGGCCTGACACGGGTCCATGTTCATAATTATGTTTTTATGAATAAGAAAAATAAGCACAGCATTATCCAACATGTAGACTTCAATTCGAACATAACCATTTCTATTGTGTTAACCAAATTCTTACATAGTAAGTAATCTTAGTGCAGATTTACTTGAAGATAATCTTGTCACTTCATTTAGACGTTGGTATTAACCATGCTGTTTAACTAAGATTAGAAGAAAGCACTTCAAATGATGTTTGTTTAATTCGCTAAACACAAGGTAATGACCACATGTAAACATGATGACCTTGATTCCATATGAAGTGTCATGATCTTGATGGCTTTCCTGCAATAAAATAAAATAAAATAGAAAATAAAAATTGCAGGCATGAATAAGAATTATCCGAAAGGGTAACAAAGAGGTACAGTTGGTGTCACAAGCGTCCTTACCTTTGACAATGCTGAGAGATTAAATAAGAAGATGTTATTACGATACCCATAACTTATGCATCGCGTGCAACTCATGCAGACTGGCTGGCCTCAATGCTATTCTATACATTTTCTTAAGCTTTCCCATCTGACCAGTTGCTCTGGATTTGTTTGCATTACCTGAGCGGGAAATGGCCAGCATGCCCTTCAGCAGGGCCTGCAACTGATTCCAGAGCTTGTCTTTGATCTCAGAAATCTCATCAGGTGAACAATTGTTGTCCGAATCAACAACTTGGCGACCTTCAAGCAGGTGGCCTAGAGCAGCTTCCATCATCTGATGCATAGAAACTTTGTGATAAATTTGTTGCAAAGTAAACGAATCTTGTTTCTTCCATTGATTTCAGACATAAGATGGTTTTGAACTTACTTCCAGCAAAAAATGAAAAACGTAAAGAAAATTGCAGGCGCAGTTACCACAAAATATAATCAGATGATAGCTAACAACTTCTTGCCATATAATCTACTTAATAGTCAGAAATCATATTGACAACAAGCAAATATGGCTTTGATGGATCTTAAGAAAACATCATGCTTGTGATAGAACAACAATTGCAAATGATCTTATGTGGCAAAAGGTGATAATGCTCACCCTAGGCACCTCTCCACAGCCCGCCCCAAGGCCTGTGGATGGGTGAAAAATTACGGAACCGAGCAACTTCCTAGGTGGGAGGAACTTATTCCCTAAGAGAATGAATCCCAGTGGATTCGAACCTTGTTCCTATATGGCAATTCTACCACCCGAATACCAACTTGGAGCGCCCGTGGAAGCAAAAAATGAAGAGTAGAATGCAAACATATCTTCCAAACATAGAGCCCATTACAACAAATGGCCTTCTGACCATTAGAACAGAAACCAAGTCAGTGCTAGTTCAAAGACCACACAGCTATTGGTTACCAAAATAAATAAATAAATTGATAGGTTTAGAGCGACATACTGAGCTTATGTGTAATGAATCTGAAACGCGCATCTCAAGGGATGATAGCTCCATAAGAATATTAAGGTACATAACAGGATATATCTTTGGACCATAGAAAGTGATACATTTCTCCCAATTTTTCTCTGCTAAAGAAGCATACCATTTAGCCTTTTTCTTATTTTTGTCCTGGCATTTAGAATCATTGACTAGTTTGTTATCCAAATCGAGGAACTTTAAGCATAGATTCTTGTAGTAGCAAGCAAGCTGGAACTGAGCAAAAGCAGTCTCCTGTTTACGCAGCTCACCGAGGGCTTCATATGTTGCCAAAGCCTCCCTAAAAGCATCACTTGCAGAAATGGCATACTTTTGGTATTCCTTATTTTTATTATCATCAAGCAGCAGATCCATGTGTCCAACATCATAACCCTCACTTATTACACTTTCCTTTTCCAAAAGCATTCCATACCTCAGATAAGTGTTAGCATACTGGGTTTGTACTTCATTATACATAGAAGCATCGACCCTCTCCCGAACAGAGTTCAATTCTGCCAAAGCAGCGCTATAGTGTTCTAAGGATTTTATGTACTCAGACTTAGCTGATTTCATAGCTTGTTTGTATGCGTTTTGGAGTGGGTCGTATCTCTTGAGTTCCTCCATTTTAACAATTAGCTCTTCAGCCAATGCTCTTCTCCCATGGCCCAAGTTACAGTTAATTAAAATGATATTGGTATGGTCAGAAACTTGTTTGAATGCCTTTATAGCATCTGCAAATGCAACTTCAGCATCAACTAAGTTCTTCTTTTCCAGTCTGTATCGCCCAAGTTCATTGGACACCCAACCCAACCTCTTCAGGACAGAACTCAATTCAACTAAATCAGGAGGTGCTCTGTCCATCGCTTTAATGGCAGCACTGTAACAATCTGCAGCTGCAGATAGATTGTACTCAACATCTCCAAGCTTAGGACCATCAAGAAATTTAAAAATGCCTCCACTCCTTGCATTGGAAGTATCTGCATTACATGGTTCAGAATTAACCGTTTCTTCAGCATTCCCAAAGCAAACATCCTTATCATTGTTATTACCACCAACACTTGTTAGTGGAAACCCTTCTTTCAGTTCCTTGCCTTTTAACCCACTAGCAGATGCATCATTACATTTATTATCCTGAAAATCATTGGATTCAGAAACATTTGCTATCAATATACCCACCTTATATGGATTTTTATTAACTTGAGTTTGTTCAGAAAGAGAACATGAAAAGTTTCTCAAAGGTAGTTTTCTGCTCTGTTTTCTATAGTAAAATGAGGAAGAATCTCCAGAACTACTGCTTGCACTGTTTCCGCTGCTCACCCTATCACTCTGGCAGCTGCAGTTCATCAATGAACAAGTACTGCAATTTTGATTATACCGTCCCAGCTTCTTCTTCAGACGTTTAACCTCCTTTACAACTTCATTTGGCATTCGGGCTTCGCTTCTCAATGCGTCATTTTTAGCTTGAACTGACATATCTCTACCATTTATTCTATCATATTCCACATATACATCCCCAACAAGTGTCCATACTTTAGCCCAGAATAAGGTGGTAGGAGAAAGTTGACTACTGAAACGGGCATCCTCATTGAGCATTGTATTCAAATCTGCTACAGCATCTGTTACTATATATGCACTATCTCTGTCAAACTTGAGCTCACATGCTGAGCTACTCGCGATAGATGACACAAATTGTGCATCCTCCAGATGTTTAGGCATTGAACCATAAAGCAAACAAGCTAATTCTAAAACCTTGAGAGTTTGATGCAATTGCCCATCCTCCTTATAAGCCTCCCCGAGAGATAGATATGACTCTCCCAGCAAAAGAATAAGTTTCCACATTTTGCGATCAATTCGAGATTTTGGAAGCCATTCGCGGATATCACAAATTTCAATACAGTCAGCATCACCACAAGCACATAACGAGAAACTGACAGAAGATGATCGGTCATGAATTTTGTTCGCGTGGTCTATCAATTCAACTTGAGTGTTCTGCAGTTGACGCTTCCACCTAAGAGATTTGATAGCTTGGGACACATGGTGTATTGCAGCTAACTTAGAGGAGATTGGATCACCAACTGTCCTAACCAAAGGTGATGAACTTGCATCCTGACACATCACCAAGCTATCATGTGATCTAGAATTAACCTTGATTTCTGATGTTCCAATTTCAGTGGCTGCGGATAACTGAATATTTGTTTTGAGTTTTACCATCCCAGATTCTTTCAATGTGCCACATTCAGCATCATGAGACAATCCCTTATTTTGGGATTTTGATTCTACAGAAAATTCAGAAGATTCTTCCTCCAAGTCAGTAACAGTAACTTCTGATTCTGGAAGAAAATATTCTGATGTAAATTCAAGTTCCTCATAGCATTTCAAAATTAGTCTTGCGAATTGTTCATGAGCATATGCACGGACAACCTAGCATGTAAATTGCATGATTAGCTAAATACAAGATTATGTTACCGCAGCAAATCAAAATCAATCAAAGTGAACTGAAGACAGAAATAAAGTTTAATGCAAAAAACAAGCAACATACTAGATGATCCTGCTCACTAAGAAAATCCAAGCATTTCTTGAAGAATTGTGCACATTTCACTTTGTTATCAGATGCCTAAAGAAAACCAAGTAAAATGAACTGTTTACAAAAATAATTAGCAAAACAAACAAAAAAACTAAAACACTGTAGTTCAGTTACCTTTGAAAGTGACAATCTGTGAGCAACACGATACAGAAGTTTGCCAAGAGAAAACAACGAATCCCTTCTTCCCTTGCTCATTAATGATGACAAAGAACTACAACTTTTATCATGACCATCATCTGAATGTTTTTTAGGTAAGACAGAGAGATCAAACAGTTGTATTACATCTTCTCCTGCACCCTTATAGAGCTGACAGTGAAATTCAATGACATTAAGCAAGTATCATGATGCCATAAAAACAGTGAAAAATAGATAAAAAACAAAAATTTAGGATATCCTTAACTTTCATAATATTTACCCAATAAGCACCAGGATCTTGTTTGCAGTTATCCTGAAGAAACCTAAGCACTGAAAGCCCATTTTTTTGAACAACTTCAGGATGAAAAGCAGGCGTCCCATCTGGAGAGATGCCCTTAAGGAGGAATATATCATCAGTCTTTAAAAGTTCATAGCCTTGAACAACACCATTTTGATGGTAGCAGATAGCTAACTCAGGCACACTAGCCATTACATTATCAAGCCATGCTTCAAGCCATGTCAAAGGAGTAACCTATCAGAACAAAAAGAGTGAAGGACAAGCCAAGAAATCAAGTTCAAAGAAACACACAGAGGCTTGTGCTCACCTGTCTAGAGACATCCCATAGATGCAGGCTTACCGCGACATATTTCTCATTACTAAACAGAAGCAAATCAGAACCCAAAAGCATTCTGAAATTGTGAAATTGCCAAAATAAGACCCTCAGAAAGCCACTATTTCCCAGTCTCTTAAACTTATCAGGGTCTTGCATTGGCAATCTGGGCTTCTCACCAATTTCTGAAGATTTTTTAACAGGATCTGGTCTTCTAGTCTTTGGCTTGTTCTGCTTTCTATCCCAGAAATATGCATCTCGATTTCCATGAGAAGGCTTTCGAGTGCCACTGGCATTTTGATTGAGATATTGAGATTTACTAGCATGAGCATCTGCAGTTGAAACCAAAGGAACCTCTCGTTTTCCAAAATGTCCTGGTAAGATGGTAGAATCTGACTGCTCTGCAGATGACGGCTGGTGACTAGGTGGGCAGTCACATGCCTCAACTCTAACAGAGTGCATAGCAAAGTTTAAGAAAATTGAAGGATCAGAACTTCTAGATTGATTGCCTTGTCTTATGAAAACCTTTTCCCCTTCCTCAAAATCTGGGCTATTGAGAGAAAAAGTTGAACATTATGATAGTTAAATAAAATATGAATTATTAGAGACTAATTTAAAAGCTTACCCAGTATTAAGGATGAGTGTGTTTCCAATACGTTGAACACTGACAGATAATTGAGCCTTGGAGTAAGGTATTTTAAAAATCTGCTTAAGAATGTCAGCAGGAGCTACCACGTCTATTTCATCACCATACTCAGTCAGACCAGATACAGCAAGCGCCTCACACTTCTGAGATAAATTTTGGATAATTGGGATGCTCTCCATATGAAACCCTGAAAGCGTAAAAAAAAAGAAGCGAAGTTCAATTTTTCAAATTTTCAAGTTGCACGGTCAAATAGGAGAATGTATACACACTATGAGAAAGCAATTGGCCTACCGGTGATCCACAACATGCAGTGTCTTTAGGGTCAGTTCAAATTTGTATAGAAATATAAATCAGGGACCATATTTGTGTTCATAAAAGAACTCTATCTTTGTGGATCCGAATATAATCACAATTGCAGACAAGGAAAAAAGAGAATTGCAGTATAAAATGACCAAAGCTCATTAGCAGCTAGTTCGGAACAGATTGAAGTTTCTAAATCAATAGAATTAAAGCTCAAAGGATCAATGAAGGTTCTTCGAAATGCATTAACAAAGTAGCACTATGAATCTAAAAAGACAAAAAAATAAAACAAAACAATTACACACTCATACCTTTCTGATAATTGAATTGTATCCATTCATAGTGTTAACATCTGTTGTAAATTATCATAAGATATAGAATTCTGTCGTGTTCAACTGCTTAGGAACTATAAAGTTAGAACTAAGAATAGATATACCCAATATCCAATAAATAAATTATTCTACTACTAAGTTTTCAAACCACAGTCACAACAAAGATGGACACAAGTACGAAACAATCATAATTATCAAAGCAAATTAAAAAACAGAACAAGGCATTAAAATTTGGAATAACAAGGTAATCCACATTGTTTTCCCTTCATACGGAAGCAATTCGTGAAGATAATTTTTAGGAACGGAGATTTTCTTTTATAGCCTCGCATCATCCATGCATAAGCTTTGTGTTACGATCTCCTAAAAAGATTGAGCATTTCGTGCAAAAAGAAGGAATCCAGTAAATAAAGGGGCACCTTCACTTGTCTTCCCAGAGGAAGGGAAGACTTTCTCAGGGAGGTTGGACAACAAAGGCAGGGTATTGAGATCTGTCTCGGCCGGAAGCATCTGGTATCGTGGAACTCCAGTTCTGCACCCATTCAAGAAACGTTAACCAAGATCGAAACCGAGAAGGAATAGCAGATGGAGTAGCGGAGAAGCGCACATTTGGGGGGACGGCAGGAGAGCGGATTGCGAGATAGGAAAGGTGGAATCAGTGGGGACGGGGAGGGTACCGCAGAGGAACCCAACGGGCTTGTGCTTCGTGATCTCCAGCTTCCCGACACACTGGAGCTCTCCCGAGCCGCCCTCCATCCCTGCCAGCAGCTGCTGCTCCTCGTCTAGGGTTTGGATCGGAAGCGTGAGCAAGAGACACGGATCGAGATTTGAGAGGGGTATCTCCTCCGCCGATGTCTGCTACGGCGAACTCCGAAGCTTGTGGGAGACGGAGGAGAATGATCGAGAACTACGGATTAAATCGAAAATCTTCGTGTCCGAATCACTTCCAGTTAAATTAAATTCGAGTTTAGACCTCAGACCAAAAAATATATATATCATAAAAAAATTTATTTAATACATATTATGAGAAGTTTACTTATAGATTGCCATATGTAGATTACTAATATGTTAAAAAAAAATTATTGGTTTCATTCACCGACTTCAAACCCTTGTCCAAGAAAATTAAACAATTTCTTAAGGATTACAAAGATCCGTATCCATTATTTCAAAAATCGATTTTGATTAAATTAATTAGAACCATTTAAAACAACAGTAAATTATATTAAAATCTTCCTCCTAACTCACCACGTTCACACTTCCACGTATAATTTTTTTTTTTTTACTTCAACTCCTTAATACACATCAATTTATCTAATCATCTTTATTTATTCAACAGATATAATTCATTTTAAATTTAGTAATATTTAATTAGAATCTAATTTTTTTTTATAAATTTGACCGCTCGGATCAATTAGAAATTAATTAACAATTGATCGATTTATTATGGAGAACCGAAACTCTTATTAATTTTTATAAATATAAAAAGATTAAAATGAGATATAATCTTCCTAAATTAAACACCATTTAATTAAAATTGAGTATATTTTTTTATCCAATTGAGTATGTCTCTTTTTTCAACATTAAGAATCATACTAATCGATTAGTTTAGACTGAATTAATTGATCAATCAATTCAGTTTAAGTCAATTAATGGAACTCTCCGTTTTACTGCGCTCTTCAAGTGTGCTTGTCCCCCTTCTCCCTCACCACGATAAGTCTTTGTGAAATAACTCTGATGGAAACAAAAAAAGAAGGCATTAAGAGAGGCTCCCGGCCCAACTTTAGACACTCTAAGATTCTTTTTCAAACCTACTCCCATTTCGAGTCAAGAGATAGATAAATAGATACATCCCATTGCATTGATCGGGGTGGCGCTTGTAGTGACTGAGGGGGTCAAAGACCAAGAAGTGAGTTATTTATACAAAGCATTCTTCTTATGGCTAGATCCAACCTCCTGGTCCCTACGGAAAGGAAAAATAATTTCACGTTCTTCCTTTCGGGAAGGGAGGATTAGGGAAATCCTATTGATTGCTGCTTTCTC
>JBBPFP010000039.1:952489-964560 GCA_037974795.1 Kaempferia galanga | reverse complement strand
ACAAATGCGCCGTAGCTGGGAATTAAACCGTGGGTGTCTGGGAAACAACTAAGCGCCCTTACAGCTGCACCATAGCCCCGGGGGAGAGAAAGTGGAGAAAGAAAATATGATGAGGAGAGTGAAAGTGTGATAAGAGAATGAGAGAGAAAATATCATGAGAGAGTGTGATGAAAGAGAATAAAGAAAGAGAAAATGTGATGAAAGAATAAAGACAGTAAAAGTGTGATGTGAGAGAATGATAAAAGAGAGTGTCCAAGAAAATGAGAAGAGTGAAAGTGTGATAAGAGAATGATAAAAGAGAAAATATAATGAGAGAGAATGAGGAGAATAAAAGTGTGATAAGACAGAATGATGAGAGAGAAAATATGATGAAAGAGAATAGAAAAGTGTTAAGAAAGAATGAAATTGTGATAAGATAGAATGATGAGAGATAAATTGTGATTAAAAAGAATAGGGAGAGAGAAAATGTGATCAGCGAATTAGGAGAGAGAAAATACGATGATAAATTTTTTTAATAAATATGTTAGGGATATTTTTATTCAAAATAATTTAAATAGTAGTAAAGTAGAATGAAAATAAGAATAAAAATAAAATCCACTTAGTTACATAGATATTATATCCTATCATTTTTCAACCAACTAAACGGCCTACAAGCGTTGGAGGATTGGGCGTGTCATTTAGCAGGCAGGCAGGCAATTCAACATGCTGTGAACACACGAGTCTCCATGGACCTTTTCTTTGATGAGGTTCTTATCCTCTAAGAATTAGGTCAACACTTTGGGGTTCTCTTTTGTCTGAAAAGAAACACCGTTGTCAAATCGACCAAATTTTATTTAATTGAGGCGCAGAGACGAACACGCGTCCGATTTTATCAACCACACACTACTAGCATTGGGTTGGCAGAACCAGAACCAAAGGTACAGCGGCAGAACCAGCACCAGCACCGCAAAGGTACAGAGCGAGCACTGCTGCGAGCGCTACGAGCCACATCACATGTGACACAAGCCAACAAGCGAAAGCAGAGACGCACTGTTCTTATTTTAGTGCCCTGTTTCCTCTCCTCCGCCCCATCCAATCACCAACAACTTTCCAAATCCAAATTGGCTTCATATAATAACGATCTTGGACTACAAAACTGTTGCATCCTGGGATATTTGATTCTTCTGATGGATCTACAACTAAGCCACAATGGTATATCTCTTTGAAATGGGAAAAAGAGATATAAAAATCATATGGATGATTATCATCTATTATCCACAAGACATGTTTATAAAGTAGCTCAATCGGTTTGCCATGGTGGATGATCATCATTTCTAGTCTGAGGTGGTTCTGGTGTCCATCCAGGCTTCTCGTTCCAGTACATGTCATAGTATATGTGACCTGGGCTGCGATTCTCCACACAACACCATAACCCCACATACCGCTTCACGCGGTTTCTGAATTTTGCTTCCCTTTCCTGAGAAAACTTACAACATTATATCGCGAATAAAAATGAAAAGAAATGTTAAATCACGAGTGAAAATGTCCGTGTTAGCTTACAGTGCTACTGAAACCTTGGAAGGTGTCCTCCATGGATGAAAAGTGCAAAACTTTTACATCCCTGTATTGGGAGAATGTTTGCATATACTGCAAGAAAAAACATTTAAATAAGCTTCTAAACTCTCGCACAGAATTTCCAAAAGCTCTTGTAGTTCTTTGTTTTCCAAGTAGTTCAGTGGACAAAAAATTAGAGAGACTTGTCAGATGATTGCCGCCTGACTACGAACAAATGAATACTTTGCAAATGTCAACAACATGAAGATAGGGTCTTTAGAGCTTCCAATGAGAAAATATCTTTTTTGTTTAATTTCCTTTACCCATATCAAGTAATTTCAAGGTAGAGATAAATGATACAGATAGCGTAATCCAGAACTAAAATGTGTAAACTAATTAAGTTCATGGGGCCTGGTGCCGGACACATGTATCAAATTGAGAGATGCCATGTGAATTGTTATAGTGCATTTGGTTGAGATTTCAATTTTGTTGACGATTAAATTTTGGTAGCATTAATTATGTTAACTGGTCATGTCTATTAGAAAAGAGTCATCATTCTAGTGACTAGAGACGTGTATAGTGTCATGCATTAGATGACACTTTTTGTATCTATTTTGCATTCACAGCAAAAACAATGTAGCATTACATCCTTTGTTTACTGGACATTTTAAGGGAACGATCCTTATGAAAAGGACTAAAACATCAAAGTAAAAAATCTGTACCATTTGCTCAGTGCTGTTCCTTGGAAATCGTATGAATCCATGGTTAGTTGATCTGTTTGAAATATCACATCCACTGGAATGAGGATCGCACAATTGAACATCAAGAACCGACTCCTTCACCTGAATTAATCAATCGAAAAAAATGTTCATTCAATTTGAAGAAAATATATGGCTACTTAAGAAATTCATAAATTGTTAATTAACTTCTTATTGACAGATCTTGATAAATTAAACATTACATGTTTGGGCACTAAAGGATTCTGCAGGAACGAATACTCCCTGAAGTCTATTTGTGGACCAAATTCTGCTTCAGAAAGGTCATCGAGCATGACATTGATCTGCAGAGAGGAACACATACACTTGTCACTGAGTGAAAATTAGTAGAGGGTAAGAAAGGCATCAACAGCGTAGTCTTAATTAAAAAGATTACGACTAAGTTACTGTGAATATCATTTTATGGAATTTTATAAAATCACTAATTTTATGTTTTTGAACATAGGTCAGCCAAACTTTGGATTTGGTCGACCAAAATATCCTTTGCCAACTTGGGTTGACCTCATCTATCTCAGGCAATTTTGATCAACCAAACTTAAAAGTGGCTGATCAAAAATATTTATGTTGATCAAAATATTATGTTTATGAACAAAAATAGCCTATAAATACCTCAAACAAGTGATCCATAGGGCAAAGAAAAGGTTGCCTGGTCAGTGTGCCTTCAAGAATTCCAGGATGTCCAAACCATATTCTGTCAAACCTGCACCATAACGGAGGCATTACCTAGACATAGACAAGGACTATAAGTCAGACTAATCTGTATAATTATGTTAAATTTAATAGTTATAACAAATAATAATTAATCTTAATATAACAAAAAAAATATTATTACGGCGAAAATTCCCATCAATGCCCTGCAATCCTCCACTACCTTTATAAAAAATAATATAATGCAAATTCACAAAATACCCTTGTATACTTACAATTGCAGATAGATCCTCAGCACTCCCTCTCAAGCTAGTTTAAATATCATAAAGCTCCATCTTGTTATAAATATAATGAATTTTGGGATATCACACCAACTCGTCTTTGGAACTAAGAAAAATGAAATCTTCGCTATAGGAAAATGATAATCTAACTATTTGTTTTATGCCCTCATCAAAAAAACTAGATTGGAGGTGATGAGCATGACAACTTGATGACCCCAATAAATATTCATTGATTCATCAGGACCAAAACCTAACTTAATTAATAACAGTTTAAATAAAACAAGCTCATGTGGCAAAGATCATAACCTTGTGTTTTGCCTATCTAACCATTACAACTTGCTTATTTTTTGAGATCTCAGATTCTCTCCTAGAAGAACCCAGTAGCCTGATCTAGATCATCTATTTGCAGCGAGAAACTGCTTAATCTATATAAATGAATCTTGTTATTTGAAGGTGTCCTCAGCTACAATATAAACAAGCATTGTTAGGGGAGTATTGAGATTCCAAAGTATCCTGAAAGGTGCCTTCCAATGACCTTGACACAGTTAATAAATTGGCAAACTAATTTCACAGGAATGAGATGTCAGATCTACATGAGATATTAGGATCAGATAATAGTTCTACAGTCCTAATATTACCTGGTATTTGGCATAATTGTTAATAGGTTTGCTTAACATACCAGCATCAAGAATATATTTTTCTGCTATACATCATGTCTTCTCCAAACTCCACCCATCACGATTGGTCATGGCCGGTTCCAAGCCCGGATAATGGAGGAGGGTTGCGCCCAGTGTTAAAACTATGGTAAATATTCAATGAATGGATCCATTAAACTATTGTGCTTAAAAAAACATAATGTCTTCTCTTGAATAACTTCAATACCTAGAAAACATCTCTTATCATCTAAATCTTTAGAATGAAAGTGCACATAGAAATAGGCATGATTTAAAATCTTGTATCATGCCGAGCGACATTCAAAATCAATTGCCAAAAAATATAGGTATCAACTATGTTGCCTTGGAAAATATCAATATTAAAAAATGAAACAAGATAAAATTTTAAAGTATAAAATGATGAAAGAATAAAAAAACTTGAACATTACACTGAACTAAAAGGTAAGAATGCTTTAACTGATAGTAGTAAATGAGCACACTTAGTAGTAATCGCTCATCAGGTTAATAAAAGGAGAAAAAATTATGTAGGTAAGTATTTTATAACACAGGTTAAATTAACAGAAAATTTGAAAGGAAATCTCCTTCAACAGCAGATACTTGCGTGTACATACATGCAAAAGCTTTAGGTACAAATTCATTTCTATTGATGGTGTGAAACCTCACCAGTGTTCTATTCAATAAAGAGGCAACAGCAAATGCAGTCCTTATCAGCTTCATCTGAAATAATTCAGAAGATTCACTGGCCTACTTGATCACTTTGAAACATCAAATAGACAAGAACCAACACTAATCATCATAATTTAGAATTGAGATTTTACTTGGTAATTCATGAGTGAGAAGTGAGAATGTAGGGTATGCGGACCATTCAGCAACAAAGTCTTAGGAAGACCTGGGTTAAATGATAAGAAACCTCCTGCAAAACCCAGAAAATCAAAGGATAATGAATGTAAACAAATAAAAATTCACCCAAATCACTGCAGATATCCTATCAGTCTCATTGATGATAAAAAAAAAAAAACATTAAACTAACCAAAAATTTCCATTACAGAGTAGCAGTCTCCCTTGATTGAGGTGGTATATTTATTTAAAGATACTAGGCATTCAAGGTAAAATGGTGAACTGCTGGGTCAACCGAGTTACACATACCACGCAACTAAATGACCAAGATAACACCATGATTTCAGTGTTGCTTGATACCAGTCGACAAGGTCAAAACACACCATTCCTCCATTGACATATACAAATACTATGTCACTCCTCTTTGCTATTGTTAGTTAAGACTAGCCATGTCATTTATTCAACTAGAAAAATTTGATGATGATGTTGGATATATCAAACACAGTTAAAATCCCATTCCTTGCAGACCGAAATAGCTAAATCATCTTGTTCCACTAGCCAACTGGTATGCAGAGATAGGGGTGAAAATGAGGCAAGCCGCTCATGATCCAACGCGAGCGGCTCGGTCAAAACTCGACTCAAACTCGAAGTTGACTGATCTTGAGGCAGCTTCATTAAAAATCGAGCCAAGCTTAAGCCTAATTATTACAGGCTCGGTGGCTCGTTGAGCCAAATGAGCCAATAATAATATATATTTTTATAATATATAATATATTAATTTATTTATTAAAAAAAAAAAAAAAAATTCGAGCTCGAGCTCAACTCTACCGGCTCGAGTGAGCTTGAACTCAAGTTGAGCCAGTATAAATTTAGTCGAGCCGAGCTAGAGCCTAGGCTGGCTCGAGCTTAGCTCAACTCGTTTACAGCCCTATGCAGAGACACAATAACATAGGAGACATTTCCTATGCCAAGTAATATTTTGAGTTCAATAATTTATCAGAATGATATGTTTCGATCATTTCATCTACTCAGTATAAGATTTCAAATCATGAATGACATTGTCTCCAGCTGTTTAAGCAAGTTATCATCACACATGTCCCTTTTGCAAATGCCATTTTCTTCACCGCAACTAGCATCTCGTAATTCATTAAGACACAAGGCTGATTCTTCTTCCCTATTAACACTGCCAACTCATTGACAATAATCGAACAGCACCTACAAACTTATGAGCATCTCCAGATCCGATAAAATTCTCTTCCTTAGCTGCATTGAGACCCAGCAAGGCAATTTCCATCTGCTAGCTCTATCGAGGTTTCCTCACAGTGAGCATCCACTCCTCCAGCCATCGTTCTTTCTTTTTTGCATCCATAGTTCTTCTTGCTTGGGTACCAGCACATCTCATTCCGACCAAGGACAGATACCTTGGATCAGAAGAAACTTTAAACTTTGATATTGATGACATATAAGATGCATGACATTTCAGTATATTGACTGCCACAGTTATTGTTGCATTCCACACAACATGATTCCAGAGTGTTTCAATTAATATCTATGTGAGAATATTCAAATAGGCGTACTTGACATGTGATAATAGCTTCCTCACTTCAGATTAATAGTAACCCACGACTGAAATAGACTTAAAAATTAATGAAAAAATTAATACATAAACAAAAAAGAATATAGTTGAATTAACTCCTGATCTCCAAGTGGTATATCTGTCTCAATTGCTAACTGGGACACTGATAGCATCACTTCATCAGCAATGCAGAAGGACAAGAATTTTACATCAGTAGTCCGTCCAATTAGGTTAACTTAGCATTTGGAATGTCCATAAGAAAATAATCAACATTGATTTAACCAGCTGATGGCTAGCTAAAATTGAACATTGTTAAAAGAAGATTTGTATTAAAAAGTTGACACAAAAGTAAAAATAGTTACATTTGAGATATCAAGATATTTATCTCACATTTATACATTTAGCAACTAAAAAATAAGCATACACAAGAAAATTGGATATGAAATGAAAATTTTTCCTTCTAAAAATCATCAGCAGCAGTCACTTAAGAAGTACCCTACTTTCAAATCCTTCAGAAATTAATTGTTTTCCAAAAGACTTGGTTGTGCACAACATGATTTTAGGTCGGCACTCAACTATCAGTGCACGACACTTTTTAGTTGGTGCAGTAAAAGTCAAAAACAAATGCTTAAGAACAGTTGGGATGGAACATCTAACATAGAATGAAGAAGAAGAATCCTGTTATACAGGAAAAAGGAATACCTGCAGAATCATAGTATGCAGGTTGGTCATAGAAAAGCATAGCCTCCCGCAATCTGTGGCGCTTTCCTTCAGTACCAGCATACTGGAAGGTGGTGTGCACTGCATATGGCTCTAACCTAAGCTGCTGGTGAAGAGCCTACTAATACATTTGAAAGAATTATTGCAGAGGAGAAGATAGTTATTATGTAAATTAGCAGCGTAAGATATAATGCCAAAATTTGAATAAGCAGCAATGAGTTACCTGGACAAAGTATGTGTGGCCACTGCAGAAAATACTGGCTGGTAGTATACCCAGCTTTAGGGACCCATCAAAAGCATATGCCAGGCCGTTTGATCCTTCAACAGATGGACCTAAAACTTTGTGAACGAGACTATTAAAGCCGGCTTGGTCCCATATACTTTCATCATTTAAAAGCAAATCTTTCCAGTCCTTTGCTAGTTTTTTTGCAGGAACAGTAGGACGCCAATGGAAAATTCCAACATTATAGGCCCCAGTTACTACCAATGATAAGAGAGGTGACTTTTAGATAAATAATTCCAGAATTATAAAAGTTAAATTATGACTTCAAAATTGTGTTCACTCCATGCAAAATAATGTATTGCACAACAAATGAATGCCAATTGGCTGGACTCACATAATTTTGACCTAAACCAGCACCTAAATTTCACTAACACAAAGCTGACACAATATCTAATTTTCAAAGAATATTCAAAAGCACTTCAAAATCTGCTACATCCTGATTCAAGGGCAGCCATGTTGCAAGCAAACGCCAGTTTCACCAACCTCAACCCTAAACTGGGTTAAAGAAACCAATTAGGATAATTACTTCCCTATCCACCCCAAATCTGACTACCGGGTAATGAAATCCGGTTAGAGGAGCAATTATGAACATGAATATCACCAAGAAAACCTGACCTCCTGCCATCTTATTACCATGCACTTTGCATCACAGCACAAGGAATGCTGGTTTTATTATCCAATCACAATGTGGCGTCATGCCCTTGTATATATCAGACCGAACTTTTTATGGTTACTATAAAGTTCTCTTGTTAGAATTTGACATCAGAATGACTGATTAAATTCGTACAAGGACCTTTCTCATGAACATCTAGAGAACAAATACAACAAATTTTTTAAAACACATTTTCACAACTGCAATAAGTTCCCACTAAACTAATGCAATTGTGACATGGTTGTCATATATATTCATCTTCTCATTTCTTGAGTCACCTGAAAATTTTCTTTAAATTGTACATCTAAAATTAAAATAAAATTATAATATATATAAACTATCAAATTGTGTCTAGCATATGTTGATTTTGCTACTGGGATCATAAACTTTAAATGCAGATGGGGCACGTCATGGTTGAGGTCATCTCTAACAAAACTGAAAATATTGCAAGGGGGGTTTGACTAAGGAAACCTAGTCAAACTTCAAATAGCATTTATGTGTACAAAGAATAGTAATAAATGAACAGGCTTAAAGAATAGATTAAATAATAAATATCGAGGTTTGCAGATCAGCATAAGTTGATCTAGGTAATGCCCAATAGGTACAATCACTTTCTTTTCAACTGAACACTGTATTCAGCTTGTTACAAGTTTGTTTTAATATGACCATCTAAAAGTTAAGATTTTCATCTTAAATAGCAGTAGCCTTGAATTTTATTGCTTAATTAACCAATTCAATGTTAGTTGGACATAATCTTTTTTACACGAGTTAGATTTTCATTATAAATAGCAGTTGTTTATATATTTATATACATATAAAGTGAAGAAAAGTATTCTAGCACCAGACATAAGTATATTTGTGCCCCCACCAACCTAGAATCTTATCTTTGCCACTGTATAGCATCTCATTTGTAGTCAAAGCATGGTTTTGTCCAAGACGGTACAATTAGAATTTGGTTTGATATTAGAAAATACCTTCCTGCCAGACTTCCAAACTATCATCGGTGACTGTTGGTACAATTTGATCACTTGATGTTAAGATATCAGCTTCAGGAAAACGAGCAATATATGGTAGTGGATTCTGTTCCATGAAGAACGAAAATACTACAATATTTATAATAGGAGAAGAAAACCAAAAAAAATGCCTTCAATGAACAACAGCCACAAATTTAAAATGTTTCTTATCAACAGAAACAAAAGAGTAATTATGTTCCAACTTCCAAGAATATGTCATGATTGGTACAAGGGTAGAATAGGGGCAGTACCTAAGATTTGTATAAGAAGCCATACGAAATTCAATATGAGCAATATAGAACATAATGAGATTAATACAAAAATGAGATTGCAATGGGAGGTACAGATTAATACAAAAATGACACAACCAGTATATAAGCATAGAACTGTGCATAACATCATGAGATTACTATCTCATGATAAAATTGATTAAACATACATTTCACTAAATTAGGTTGTATTATAGTAGAAAGGAGAGGAGAGAAGAGCACAGTTTTCAGGTGCCACTGCTTCATTTACCTCAGTAAAAATCCAGGAAGAAGAAGCTTCTGCAGTATTCCGCAAATCTTATACCAATTTCCTAACTACATTTAAATTTCTAGCTCTATTGCCACATTTGTACAAAAGATCAAAAGGGAAGGTTACTAAGTTTTCAGCTAAAGTAAGATGGACCAGACTCTTTTTTATCTTTTAGAGCGACTACTGGTCACATTCTGGTGATGTAATTCATCTAATGCATTGGTTAATGTCACTCAAACTTGTGTGCATATTTCCAACAAGAGTGAACATGCAAGTGTCTTTGACAGCTATTTCTAAAAGATCTTACACATTGTAGCAATAGGGATATTGAACATCTGGCACATATCATTGGGGTAAATGAAGAGTTCAAGTATCAATACGTGATTTACTTATTCTAGTTTCATAATTCTGCAAACATGCTACATCCAAACCCTAGCAAATAAAAAATTACAAATAGTTAAACAGATACCTTTAACCAAACCATATCTGTATCACACATTAGTATCTCATATCCAAAAGGTAGGAGAGCATTTATCAACAACACTTTTTCCCTTCCCATTTTATGGAATGTAGGGGAACCCCAGCCAACATCAATTGTTGCCATTTTACTACCCATGTCAAAAACAGGAATGCCTTTCCAATAAAGAGATTCCAGTAGTTTGGTGTCCATAGCACCTGTTCAGAAAAGCCATAGTCAATTATTACAAAATTATTCTCAATAACATACTAGAAATTTTATAAGGTAGCTAACTCACCAACAAGAAGATTACTGATATCTAGATCTGTTAAGTGTTTAACCCAATTCACTATAAAGTCCATGAATGCATGGTTTCCAAATGTCACAATAATAATGTTATCTTTTGCACGATGCTTCACCATATCCTTAGTTAGCTGAAACAACTTCAAGTCCGGTATTTTCGTATCAAGTGGCAGATCCCAGATAGCTCTTGTGAACATGTTAGGAGGCTCAATTTGTTGCTTTGGCGTTCTAGTAACTGTATGATTAAGATCTATCCACGACATGAACATTAAAAAAAAGTCAGATGAAGCCAAAAACTTTTTTGTATTGCAGAACACAATAACAGAGGTTCTATCTCATTCGGTTTTAAAAAATTAACTGTTATAAACTTATAAATAACAAGAAATAAAAGTGATTTTACAAACTACCTGGCGGAGGCGAAAGAGGAGGAAGGGGTGAGAGCAGCGCAGACGACGCAGAAGGAAAGAGCCGGGTGGTGGAGAAGTAGAACGGCTTTCCGTTCCCCCCATCGCCGGAGAGGGAGGAGAGTATGACAAGGGTAGAGAAGACGATTCCGGCAACGACGGCGGTGTAGATTGCTAAGAAGATGGGCTTGCCCTCGGGGAGCGAATTCCACGGCGCCATGAGGACGAGGGCAGGAAGATCTCGCAGGCCCTAGTTGCTAATCTCCTTCGCCTGCCGACTTTCGTGGCATTGCTTCCACGCCCCGCTTGCGACGATCACACCAACCAGCAATCGACCATGGCTTGACCTTCCAGTGTGCTCAGCCCAGCTGAAGATCGAGACCAGCTGTAGAAAATACGATAAATTACTAAACTAATCATCAGGTTTTAATTCATTGTATATATCTTTTGACCTAACATAAAATAAATAATATATTTTAATACATTAAGGTAAGCAGACCGGAGAAAGAAACAATAGGAGCATCCACGGTGGAGCGCTATCAACGTGGCGCAGAAGAGGTGGCTCTCCCTCGATTTCGGGTTTGGGAGCCACTTCTTCATTTTTCTTTTTCTTTTTTAATTTAAAAAAGTAATTTAAATTAAAAATAAATAAATAAAATTTTTATTTAGGTCTTTTATTTCGTAATTTATTTTTAAATTATTAGTATTATTTAGTGATAATTATGAGTTTAAATTTTATTTATATATAAGATAAAATATAATAAAAAGTGTGGTATTTAGAGTTTTTTTAGCGGAGATATTTATAGGGATTTTTAATTTTGATGGAGTACTGATATGGTATTTGGAGAACTCCTACGATTATGGATGTCCTGCTCTAAGTATCTTACTATTTTATTAAGAATTTGTCCCCTTTACTAACTAATCCGGTGTGGTTTTAGAGAGCCCACGTGGAGGATGAAAGGGTGGCCAAGCTGGGTACCACGTGGCGAGTAGGGGCAGACAGCCTGGCGCCACGTGGCAGAACGCCTAGCGAAGTGGCTTGCCTTAACCCTCGGAGGCAGCTCTCAGAGTAAGCCGTGGCTCCCAGACCGATCCGACAGATGACAGGCTGACCGAGCAGAAGCAGGCAAGCCATCGCTCGAGTCAATAAGCCTAACAGACATACACCCTTAAGACTTTATTAGGGACGGCTGACAGACCGAACAGGCAAGGGCTCACACGCCCCTGTTCATACATGGTCTCAGCTCGGCCTCCCCACTCTCCCGAAGAACCTGCTCGGGTCTCAACCTTTGAGCAACCAGACATTCACCTCAGGGCGGAGCAGGCACACGTTCTCATCTGCTCGGCCAAAGTCGTCAAATCAGCCTTCTCGAAGCATCCGCTCGAGTCCCTGAC